>PVKP010002320.1:0-125886 GCA_004027715.1 Plecturocebus donacophilus
AAAAAAAAGAAAAAACCTTAATAGCTATAAAGTAATATGTCATGATTACTTTAACTTGCATTTATATTTTTCCCTTTGTGTATGTAGTTTCTCTTCTATCATTTCTGTGTTCAACCTCTGTTCATATATCTTTTGGAGCATTTATTTGTCTTTTATTTTTTTGAATGTTTTGCATTTAGAGCAAAAGGAGACTTTTTGCCATATATATTGCAAATATTCCCCCCAGTTTATAGTTTGCTTTTAATCTTGTTTTATTGTTTTAATTTTGGTTATGCAGATGTTTTAAAAGTTTTATGTAGTCACATTACTCATTATTTCGTTTAAGTTTTCTAGCTTTGGAGTCAAGTTTAGAAAGTTTAGAAAGTCTTCACATGTGTTTTCCAGTAACATTTTTAGAACTTTGTTTTTTCAAATTTAATCTTTTTAGTCATTTTGACCTTTCTTGTGTAGAGTCAGGTAGAGATGCACATTTCTTCTCTCTCTCTCTTTCTCACTCTCTCTCCCTCCTTCAATTCTTTTCACTGTATTTTGTAAGCTGGTTTTGTGCTTGGCAACTTCATTAAACTCCTTTACATATTTGAACTTTTTTTTTTCAGATTATGCTACTGGGCTTTAAGGTTAAATTTCGACAATATTTTAACATATGCTATTCACACATATGATTGTTTATATCACAAATATGGAGAGCATATAATTGTGAGAGCATATAATTGGAGAGCATATGGAGAGCTACCTAATTGTGAGAATGATGTTTTTTAAAATTCCATGGCAAGAGGATTTGTGGTTAAGAAAGAAGGGACATTATCTAAAAAAATAAAAATGGAGGCCACATTTCAATCTATGACGGCTCTCTAAAATGTTTTTTTTTTTTTGCAGTTGTCAGATTAAAACAGATGTTTCTACTCAAAATAATGACAAGACCAATGACATTTTGTACCTACTTAATACCAATAAGCACAGTGCAAATCATGGTCATTCATGTCCCTTCAACCTTGGTGGAAATGTCTTTTCTTCCATTCTCACTGAGATTCAGATATGTTTGTTTTTCTGTTTAGACAAAATGAATTCAAGAGGAAAGGAATATTTCCCCACACAGATGGATTTAGGTTCTGGATTTAGGTTCTGGGAGGGCCTGAAGCTTATAAAATTCCAGGGGTCCTCTTTAAGAGTATAAACTTAAAAATACATATTAGATGATAAAATATGAATGCATATTTAGAATTTGAGCAGAATTAGAAGCACATAATACATTAAGAAAAGCTGGTCTATACTATGAACTTCACAAAATTCCCCAAAATAACAGAACACTGTCATTAATAAGCTACATGACACATTTTGGCTGAATACTTTGCTTGCATTTTGTATGACAATTTTATGATATAGCTTTCTTTAGAGAGGATAAGACATAACAGTCCTTCCTCTAGCATGCTTTGTTTAAGGAGAAGTTTGAGGGTGAAAAGGAACACATAGCTGGGAGCGCTAGAGGTGGTATGACAATACAGATATGGCCTATGGCACCTGACACTGGAAGTATGTGGGTAGTAGGAGGGGTGTATGAAGGTGACTGTGACCCATATAAATATATCCCATTCATCCCAAACAAAATATATCCTTATTCTACTTTCCCACATCCAGATCCTCAAAATGTAATCAGCAGCTCTAATACCATCCTACATAAAAAGAGTGATAAAAGGGGAGTTTAAGACCTCGAATTGTACTGCTGTTAAAAAAAAATGTTACTTTTTCAAATTTTACAAAAATATGTTGTATTATTCCACTTTCATGCTGCTATAAAGAACTACCTGAGACTGGGTTATTTATAAACCAAAGAGGCTTAATTGACTTACAGTTCCACATGGCTAGGGAGGCCTCAGGAAACTTAAAATTATTGCAGAAGAGAAAGAGGAAGCAAGGCATGTCTTACATGGTCTTTCCAGAGAACAGCATGGGGGAAACTGATCCCATAATCCAATCGCCTCCCACCAGGTCTCTCCATCGATATGTGGGGATTAAAATTTGGGATGATATTTAGGTGGGGACACAGAGTCAAACCATATCACATGTGATCCTGTCAATTCACTGCCAACCAAGGCTCTTCCCAGGGCTTTGGAAATGTCCCATGCAAATGAGGGGTGCTGAGGCTTAAGCTTCATCAGCTTCATAGTAAATTTACCTGTGTATCAAATATTCCACCCAAATGTTTAATGTCTTTATTTTTTAATGTCTAAGTGTTGCTTAGAAATGACTTCCATCATAGTTCTTGAGATGCTAAATAATTTGGATAATTGACAGAGAAAATACGTTAGATATCACTCTGAGTAGGTATTCCCTAATTTGCAGGATCTCTTAGTTTTAACTCTTTCTAAAGACTATGCAGAAGCATTAGAAGACTTTCTTCTGAGCACTGTGAATTATCTCCTTTAGGTTCTCCTTTTTGTGGCTTAGTGCTTTTCTCCCTTACACATGCCCTAATTTAACTTTTTTATTAAAAAATTGTCCAATTTTGCTTTACATCTTTTAAAAATCAACTTTATTGAGATATAATTCACATACCATACAATTCACTCATTGAAAATATACAATTCAGTGGCTTTACTATATTTGTAAAGTTGTACATCCATCACTGCAATCAATATCTGAACATTTCATTGCCTTAGAAAGAATTCTAGCATTCCTTATGCATCATTGCCTAAGTCCCTATTACCCCATCCCTAAGCAACTGATATGGTTTGGCTCTGTGTCCCCACCTAAATCTCACCTTGAATTGTAATAATCCCCATATGTCAATGGTGGGACCAGGAGGAAATAATTTCAAGTATGGGGGTAGTTTCCTTTACTATTCTTCTAATAATGAGTGAGTCTCATGAGATCTGATGGTTTTATAATTTTCTGGCATTTCCCCTGCTTTCTCTCATTCTCTCTCTTGCCACCCTGTGAAGAGGTGCCTTTTGTCATGCTAATAAGTTTCCCGAGGCATCCCAAGCCATGTAGCACTGTGAGTCAATTAAACCTCTCTCTCTCTCTCTCTCTTTTAATGAATTATCCATTCTGGATGTATTAGTTTGTTCTCATGCTGCTGTGAAGAAATGCCTGAGATGGGGTAATTTATAAAGAAAATAGGTTTAATTGACCCACAGTTTTGCATAAATGGGGAGGCCTCAGGAAACTTAAAATCATGGTGGAAAGAGAAGCAAACATGTCCTTCACACAGTAGCAGGAGAGAGAAGAATGAGAGCCATGTGAAGGGGGAAGCCCTTTATGAAACCACCAAATCTTGTGAGAACTTACTATCATGAGAATAGCATGGGAGAAACTGCTCCCATGATTCAATTACCTCCCACTTGTTCCCTACAACTACATGTGGGGATTATGGGAACTACAATTCAAGATGATATTTGGGTGGGGACACCACCAAACCATATTACCTGGGTATTTCTTCATGGCAGTATGGGGATGGACTAATACAGCAACCAATGATCTACTTGCTGCCTTTTATGGGCATTTCATATAAATGAAATATTTATAATATGTGGCCTTTTGTGGCTTCTTTCACTTTGCTTAATGTTTTCAATTTCATTCATGATGTACTTTATTTTTATTGTTAAATAATTTTTTATTGTATAGATATGCCACATTTTATTAATCCAATTATCACTTGATGGACATTCAGATTATGTCTACCTTTTGATTATTAATAATGTTGCTATGAACATTGTACATACATTTTGTGTAAGTGTATGTTTTCACTTCTCTTGAGTATATACCTAGAAGTAGAATTGCTGGGTCATAAGGTAACTCTATGTTTAACATTTTGAGAAAGTGCCAAACTGTTTTCTGAAGTGACTGCATTGTTTCACATTTCCAGTCCTAGTATATTAGGGTTCTAATTTTCACACATCATCATTAATACTTGTTATTGTCTCTTTTTAAAAAAAATTATGACTATCCTAGTGAGTGCAAAATGGTGCATCATTGTGGTTTTGATTTGCATTTCCCTGATGACTAATGCCAACTTTACTTCGTTAAAATTTTCTCTATCTTAAAGGTGCGAGCAGAAAATTCTGTACTCTTCCTTCCTTGACTTTTATGTTCTTTTTATACAGCTCATAATATTATTTAGTTCAGGGCAGGACAGAGAAACTACTTAAGGTATTTCATTCAGGAAGGATTCAGTAAATGGATTTAGATACTTGGACTGAAAGAGCAGAAGTCAGGGGGCTGCCTCGTATCTCTTGAGTTCAATGGTTTAGACTATAACTGCAATCCAAAGATCAGGAAACTGGTCTGGCTATGGTTTCTGCTGCTGCCACATTAACTCTAATGCTGAGTTCTGGCCACAGACTCTTTGACCTTTTCAGTTAGCATCCAACTTGCATTCAAGCTCTAGCTAAGTTCCCTTATGACCTGTTTGAAAATATTGAGGTGGTCCCATCACACTCAATCTATTCTCCTGTTTTTATGAACTACACATTATTACTTTGTAATTGCTGCTGTAAAGATTATCTCAGACTCAGTGGTTTAAAATAACACAAATGTATTATGTTATAGTTCTGTACTTAATAGTTCTCAGTATGGAAGCTTACCCCTTCCTCATCTCCTGAATATGTAACTGAACTCAGGAGCAAACCACTCATCTCCTGAAAGCCAAAACCTCCAGAAAAGCTTTGGTGAAGGAAAAGTTAGCTTTATTTGAGAAGCTGGCAATCCGGGGAAGGCAGTGAACTAGCATTCAAAGACCACCTCTCTCTGAGGTCTGCCTCTGGATCAGAAGTTTTTAAGAAAAATTATGGGAAATGATGATTAAAACATACCTGTGCATGTGCATAATCTCAGGTGGATGGTTAATCATTGCTTTCTTGGTCAGTGCGTTTGTGGCCTTCTGCAGGTGCCATCAGCATGTTATTATTCTGATCAGCCCGTTCCCAAAGGTGTTGGTCAGCATATATTCTTTTATCTGTGTTGAAGGGCCTGCTTTCCTGGGAATATTTTTAGTGAATAATCTACAACTCAAGCAAAGCAATAATTATATTGAAGCATGCAAGCTTTTCTTTAACATGGAATCAGTACTGTTACAAATGGAAAGAATCTTTTGTTATCAGTGGTAGCAATGGTTGTAAGTGTTGCAATGGTTAGAATGGGGCTGAGAAAGGCTAAATATACATTGGATTTACTCTGGAAACGGCAAAGTGCCAATATTGGAAGAAAATCTTAGCTCAGATAAATCCTGAGTGATGGAAAAACACTACCCTGTTTGGGTTGAATCCTGGGGAATTACTTGGGGGAGGAGCAAAGAGAGAGGACAAGAAATTGAGGAAGAGTGGGATTAAGAAAGTGGTGTAACCGTTAGCTGTAATGAAGGCTACTCATTCTGAATAGATGAATAGAGAAGGTATCATATGGTTGAGTGACCCCCTTTAGTATTTTTCTAGAGACTACAATAATGATTCAAATTGCCTTTCAATTTTTTATGGATTTTATACTTAATATAGTTCTTTTTACAGATTTTAAAAATATTTAATCAGGATTCATCTTTAAATTCTTATGTATTCTTTAAATTTGTTTTAAAGATGATAATAATGATGATTATTATAGCAAAAAATGTATTACAACATGCCAAATTGTTCTAAATTTTATAGGGATATGTTAAGTAAATTTCTTTTTTTATTATTTTACTTTTAGTTCTGGGATACATGTGCAGAATGTGCAGGTTTGTTACATAGATATACACGTGCTGTGGTGGTTTGCTGCACTGATGAGCCCGTCATCTACATTAGGTATTTCTCTTAATGCTATCCCTCCCCTAGCCCCCGACCCCTTGCCAGGCCCTGGTGTATGATGTTCCCCTCCCTGTGTCCATGTGTTCTCATTGTTCAACTCCCACTTATGAGTGAGAACATGCGGTGTTTGGTTTTCTGTTCCTGTGTTAGTTTGCTGAGAATGATGGTTTCCAGCTTCATCCATACCCCTGCAAAGGACATGAATTCATCGTTTTTTATTAAAGGCTGCATAGTATTCCATGGTGTATATGTGCCATATTTTCTTTATTCAGTTTGATGGGCACTTGGGTTGGTTCCAATAGCATTTGCTATTGAGAATCGTGCTGCAATAAACATATGTGTGCACGTGTCTTTATAATAGAATGATTTATAATGTTTTGGGTATATACCCAGTAATGGGATTATGGGTCAAATGGTATTTCTGGTTCTAGGTCCTTGATGAATCGCCACACTGTCTTCCACAATGGTTGAACTAATTTAGACACCAACCAACAGTGTAAAAACATTCTTATTTGTCCACATACTCTCCAGCAACTGTGATTTCCTGATTTTTTAATGATCGCCATTCTAATTGCTGTGAGATGGTATCTCATTGTGGTTTTGATTTGCATTTCTCTAATGACCAGTGATGATGAACTTTTTTTTGATGTTTTTTGGTCACATAAATGTCTTCTTTTGAAAAATATCTGTTCATATCCTTTGTCCTTTTTTTGATGGGGTTGTTTGTTTGTTTTTCTTGTAAATTTGTTTAAGTTCCTTGTAGATTCTGGATATTAGACCTTTATCGGATGGAAAGATATCCAGATGGCAAAATTTTTCTCTCATTCTCTGGGTGGCCTGTTCACTCTGGTAATAGTTTCTTTTGCTATGCAGAAGCTCTTTAGCTTAATTAGATCCCATTTTTCAATTTTGGCTTTTGTTACAATTGCTTTTGGTACTTTAGTCATGACATCTTTGCCCATGGCTATGTCCTGAATGGTATTGCCTAAGTTTTCTTGTAGGGTTAATGGTTTTAGGTCTTACATTTAAATCTTTAATCCATCTAGAGTTAATATTTGTATAAGGTGTAAGGAAGGGGTCCAGTTTCAGTTTTCTGCATACAGCTAGCCAGTTTTTCCAACACCATGTATTAAATAGGGAATCCTTATCCATTGCTTGTTTTTGAAAGGTTTTTCAAAGATCAGATGGTTGTAGATGTGTGGTGTTATTTCTGAAGGCTCTGTTCTGTTCCATTAGTCTATATCTCTGTTTTGGTACCAGTATCATGCTGTTTTGAATCCTATAGCCTTGTAGTATAGTTTGAAGTCAAGTAGCATGATGTCTCCACCTTTGTTCTTTTTGCTTTGGATTGTCTTCGCTATATGGGTTCTTTTTTGGTTCCATTTGAAGTTTAAAGTAGGTTTTTCCTAATTCTGTGAAGAAAGTCAATGGTAGCTTGATGGAAATAGCATTAAATCTATAAATTACTTTAGGAAGTATGGCCATTTTCACAATATTTATTCTTCCTATCTATCAGTATGGAATAGTTTTCCATTTGTCTGTACCCTCTCTTATTTCCTTGAGCAGTGGTTTGTAGTTCTCCTTGAAGAGGTCCTTCACATCGCTTGTAAGCTGTATTCTTAGGTATTTTATTCTGTTCATAGCAATTGTGAATGGGAGTTCACTCATGCTTTGGTTCTCTATGTGTCTATTATTGGCATATTGGTGTATAGAAATGCTTATAATTTTTGCACATTGATTTTGTATCCTGAGACTTTGCTGAAGTTACTTATCCAGCTTAAGGAGTTTTGGGGCTGAGATGATGGGGTTTTTAAAACATACAATCATGTCATCTGCAAACAGAGATAATTTGACTTCCTCTCCCTATTTGAATATTGTTTATTTTTTGCTCTTGCCTGATTTTCCTGGCCAGAACTTCCAATACTATGTTCAGTAGGAATGGTGAGAGAGGGCATCCTTGTCTTGTGCCAGTTTTCAAAGGGAATGTTCTCAGCTTTTGCCCATTCAGTATGATATTGACTGTGGGTTTGTCATGAATAGCTCTTATTATTTTGAGATACCTTCTATCAATACCTAGTTTATTGAGTGTTTTTAGCATGAAGCAGTGTTAAATTTTATTGAAGGCCTTTTCTGCTTCTGTTGAGATAATCATGTGGTTTTTGTTATTGGTTCTGTTTATGTAATGGATTATGTTTATTGATTTGCATATGTTGAACAAACCTTTCATCCCAGGGATGAAGCCTACTTGATTGCAGTGGATAAGCTTTTTGATGTGCTGCTGGATTTGGTTTGCCAGCATCTTATTGAGGATTTTTTGCATCAACGTTCATCAGGGATATTGGCCTGAAGTGTTCTTTTTTGTGTGTGTGTCTCTTCCAGGTTTTGGAATCAGGATGATGTTGGCCTCACAAAGTGAGTTAGGGAGAACTTCCTCTTTTTCTGTTGTTTGGAATAGTTTCAGAAGAAATGGTACCAGCTTCTATTTGTACCTCTGTAGAATTTGGCTGTGAATCTGTCTGGTCCTGGGCTTTTTTTGGTTGGGAGGCTATTAATTGCTTTCTTAGTTTCAGAACTTATTATTGGCCTACTCACACACTATTATTGTGTGGGAGTCTAAGTCACTTTGTAGGTCTCTAAGAACTTGCTGTGTGAATCTGCATACTCCTGTATTGGGTGCTTATATATTTAGAATAGTTAGGTCTTCCTGTTGCATTGATCCCTTTACCATTATGTGATGCCCTTTGTCTTTTTGATCTATGTTGGTTTAAAGTCTGTTTTATCAGAGACTAGGATTGCAACCTTTGATTTTTTTTGCTTTCCATTTGCTTGGTAAATTTTCCTCCATCCCTTTATTTTGAGCCTATGTGTGTCTTTGCACATGAGATGGGTCTCCTGAATACAACACACCATTAGGTCCTGACTCTTTGTACAATTTGCCAGTCTGTGTCTTTTAATTGGAGCATTTAGTCCATTTACATTTAAGGTTAATATTCTTATGTGTGAATTTTATCCTGTCATTTTGATGCTAGCTGGTTATTTTTCCCATTAGTTGATGCACTTTCTTCATAGTGTTGATGGTCTTTACATTTTGGTGTATTTTTGCAGTGGCTGGTACTAGTTTTTCCTTTTGATATTTAGTGTTTCCTCCAGGACCTCTTGTAGGGCAGGCCTGATGGTGACAAAATCTCTCAGCATTTGCTTATCTGTAAAGGATTTTATTTCTCCTTTGCTTATGAAGCTTAGTTTGGCTGGATATGAAATTCTGGGCTGAAATTTATTTTTTAAGAATGTTGAATATTGGGCCCCACTCTCTTCTGGCTGTTGGGTTTCTGCAGAGAGATGTGCTGTTAGTCTGATGGGCTTCCCTTTGTGGGTAACCTGACCCTTCTCTCTGGCTGCCTTTAGCATTTTTTCCTTCATTTCAACCTTGGTGAATCTGATTATGTGTCTTGGGTTGCATTTCTTGAGGAGTATCTTTATGGTCTTCTCTGTATTTCCTTAATTTGAATGTTGGCCTGCCTTGCTAAGTTGGGGAAGTTCTCCTGGATAATATCCTGAAGAGTGTTTTCCAACTTGGTTTCATTCTCCCCATCACTTTCTAGTACACCAATCAAACATAGGTTTGGTCTTTTCACGTAGTCCCATATTTCTTGGAGGCTTTGTTTCCTTTTTTCAAGGTTCTTAGCTTCCTTGCATTAGGTTAGAACATGCTCCTTTAGCTCGGAGGAGTTTGTTATTACTCACTTTCTGAAGCCTACTTCTATCAATTCATCAGACTCATTCCATGTCCAGTTTTGTTCCCTTGATAACGAGTTGTGATTCTTTGGAGGAGAAGAGGTCTTCTGGTGTTTGGAGTTTTCAGCCGTTTGCACTGGTTTTTCCTCATCTTCATGGATTTACCTACCTTTAGTCTTTGATATTGATGACCTTTGGATGGGATTTTTGTGTGGTCATTCTTTTTGTTGATGATACTATTGCTTTCTGTTTGTTAGTTTTCCTTCTAACAGTCAGGCCTCTCTGCTGCAGGTCTGCTGGAGTTTGCTGGAGGTCCACTCCAGATGCTGTTTGCCTAGGTATTACCAGCAGAGGTTGCAGAACAGCAAAACTTGCTGCCTGCTCCTTCCTTTGAAGCTTCATCCCAGAGGGGCACCTGCCAGATGCCAGCTGGAGCTCTCCTGTATGAGGTGTCTGTTGACCCCTGCTTGGAGGTGTCTCCCCATCAGGAGGCATGGGGGGTTAGGGACCTGCTTGAGGAGGCAGTTTGTCCCTTAGCAGAACTTGAGCACTGTGCTGGGAAATCCACTGCTCTCTTCAGAGCCAGCAGGCAGGAATATTTAAGTCTCAATATTTTTTTCTGAATGTGAAATCTTGGTGGGCCTGGCCATAAGGGAACCCACTCTTATTCTAGATGCATCCCATTTTTCTAATTATTATTAACAAGAATGGCTTAACATTTATGTGAACTACACTGCTATTATCATGGTTAGGAGAGAAGTTGTTCAGATACAAAAATACTAGAGCTTTCAGATACTAGATATATCTGAAAAGACATATCTATTCCAAATATAGTTTGCTGGATCTCTCTTCTCACATGCTTCTTACAGAGGATCCCTGATATCATTCCTTTCCCTACAATATGTCTGAGTTTTGTGGTTGAGGTGGAGAAAAAGATGGGTAAGGGAAGAAGGAGACATTTGACTGTTAGTAGAATAACATTCATTATTCCAAATCTGGCCAATGAGGACCTCTTTGTTAGTAAACCATTCTGTAAATTGTGTTTAAAGTCTGTTTTTTATTAATATTCAAAATATGTTGAAAGGTATTCATTGTGAAAAAGTTTTGACACTTGTAAGAACAGACTCAAACATTTTTTTCCCAGTAGGATAAAAAGACTTACAATGAAAGGGTCTTGAGAGTAGAGTTAATTAGTTATTTTTAAATACAGGGCTTAAAGTATTCTCATCACACAGATAAGCTTCAGAAGAGACATTGTCTGATTGGATGTTTTCTAAGTAGAACAAAGGAAAACTGTGATTCTCTTCCGGGGAAAAATTAATCATGAGGATGTTAATGTTTTTGCCCTAGATTTCATTTTTGTTTTAGGTACTAAATCAGGTTAGAGGAGTATTAGTTTCTAATCTCAAAGAGAATCTACAAACACCTTGGAATTCAGGAAAGAGAAGAAATTAAATTAGACACTAGAAGGCAGAGGTATGAGACTTCCTTTTCTCTAAGATTCAGGAATTGCCCAAAAGAATCATGCATTTCTTTTAGCAAACATAGATTGAATATTAGAATCAAAAGCAGTTAAAATATTTTAGGATTGGAATAGACTTTAGAATTTATCTAGTCTAGTTTCTTCATGTTTCTGATGAGGAAATTGAAAAGTCAGAAAAATGAAAAATTTACTTAAGGTCATGCAACTTGAATTTTGCCTCTGGTGCACTTGACCCTCTACTGCCCTAGGATCTATGTACTGAGGAGGCCAGAAGAGAATTCAGTGGTGTCTTCTTTCCATGAAAGCCAGATTAGTGATACAGTGGAGTAGTCAAGCCACTCAGAGTATTGAGATGATTTAGATGATTTTACTTTAAGAAAATATCTAAGTATGTTTGCTACCCAAGATTGAAAGTAGAGGCTGACAATAAATAGAATCAGAATTAGGGTTGTGCCTTAGTATGATCTCTCTACAACTTACTAAATTGTGTAACTCTTTGTTGATTTATGTCCTATAGAGAGTAATTTACACATCAAATCAAACTTTTAAAAGATACTGCTTGACTAAGTTGTCTATTTTTAGCTTGGCTCTCAGTCTGTCACATTGAAACTAGAAGATGCCTGATTTTTAGAGTTGTGTTCTCTACACAGTTTTTGTTTATTTGCTTTTCTAATATATGAATGTAGAACTTGCCTATGTGCAATATGGCTTTCTTTTCAAAGATACGTCACCAACTGGTTCACTACTGGTGTCTGAATGCCACAAATAAAGACATTCCTTTGATTTAAACTTTTCTTCCTTTATTTTTGTTTCAAAATTCACACAACCCTGCAAGGGGTAAAGAAAGGAAAAGTGAGGGTGAAGAAACAATTTTCACCGGCTTGACAATTTGCTCTGTGTCTTGATGTTTCAATAATATCCTTCAGGCATTGTGAGGTTCTGAATTAATTTTGTTCTCTGTACTTCTATTACTAAATAAGATTCTAGTTCTTAAATTACTGGGTTTTTGTGCTTCATAGCATATGTTTCACATGTATTCCTTTGTATATATCAAACATTAGTTAATAGAATATTTTAAAGTTAAGTTGCTGGATGAAACAGAAACTTGAGAATAGGTATCATTTAAAATTCTCACATGTTAGTATTTTAAACAAAGCAGTTAAAATATCTTGGTTAAAAGCACATCATACCTTGAAAGTTAGCAACTGAATAAGAAACATCTTTTTTAGATCCTTGTTTTTTCAACTAATGATTCTTACTGTGGTGTAGTCTAGCTAAACACTGCATTTTATCAGTTAGTTCCAATAGTCACAGTAGTTCTTAGGCCTTTTGAAATGCTCCATGACAGATTTCAGACTGCGTATGTGATAGCTGTGGGTTCCACACCCAAACTTGAACTGGCAGAATGTTCAAATCATGACAGACCTAATTCAGAAGATTAAAACTAATAATAATAATTATTATTTTTAATTATCATTACATATAATTATTATTATCCTCAATACTCTTTATTATTTAGTTTGAAACACTTTGCATGATAGTCAGTAAATATGTAGTCCTAGGTTTTAATGTGGCAAAAAATGGAGAATTGAGAGAGGCCTCTTTTGCTCTGGATAGCTGATGTTATGGAAATGCAATGCCAGCGAAGTCCAGCTACCTCAAGAGGAATGATACCAAGTTCCACTCTTCTTTCATCTATTTTGAACATATCACCCAGGCTTTGAGTGGTATTCGTGTTATGACTATGACTTTCCCTGGGGAAATGGATTCCATCATTGGGTTTTTCTGTATCTGTTTCATGCTTTTCTGCAAAGCATCTAGTGTAAGTGCAAAGCATTGTGTGGAACTCTTGTAGGTGTGAAGCATTTTACAGCCTATAAAAATGTGCTTTCATGGTTTATTTAATTGGATCCTTCATCAATTCTGATAGTTAGGTGGCTCAATTTTTTTCATTTTATAGATGATTAAATTGAGGTTCAGAGGGCTGAAGTGACTTGCTCAAGATCACTTGGCTATTAAATGGCAGAACAGAATGTAAATTACAAGTCTTCTGATGGCGAATATTATTCTCTCTAACCAATAATAACCATAAAAATATGCTTCTGACCTGACCATCCTGACCATATGCTCTAGTAACTCTGCATTCTACTTTCAACTTCTAAAGAGGTTTGGGGAAAGGTAGAAATGCTACATGAACTGATACTTCTCTAGATTATTAATAATATGCTTCATACACTTTTTTGCATCAGTATAGTAAGTGACAAAACTTTCATAATTTCTATGTGTACCTAATGTAGAAACATAGAGAATTTTAGTTTATGGAAGTTAGTCTGCTTGTCCTCTGTTTTATGGTATCATTTTGCAGGGCTAGTTAAAGTGGATGTTGGCCTCAGTGTCAAAAATGGAGATCCTCTCAGCAAGGGGAAGACTTGGCTGAAATGCAAATTGTCAATCAATACCTCTTCCTTGGGTTTCTGGGTCTCCCCAAAAGTGTGAGTTCTGTATCCATACACAACATCAACATGCAGGTATCATCAAATGCTGATAATTTGTACTTGCTTCTCTCTTAATTTGTATCTAGCTCGTCTCTGGTTCCAGGGATAGTGGATGCTATGTGTGTTTGTGTATCCTAAATGACTCAAACATTACTTCATGTTGCTTCCTGTAGTATGCAAAGGAAATCTGCTTTGATTTACACCTGTAGTCAGTACGCAGCACTTTTCGAATCCCTGATCTGTCCTGTCTTAATTCCAGAAGCCCCTTGTTCTTTGTGGCCGCCTGCTAGACCGGACTGGCAGTATTTTCTGCTTCCAAGTAGACCCAGCTGCTGTAAATTGTTGCTCTTATGTTTCCGCTGTCTGTCACCAGCTTGTGGTCATTCAAGACAGTTCCCCAAAGAGCAGCTGCTTAGGTCAGATGCTAGTGAGGTCAATAAAAATAACAAGAAAAATGAAACATTTAAAGGGTCATTGAACTTCTCAAAATGAAACTGTTATGTAATCACAGATTTTTTTATATGGCTCTCATTGGGCTGGAAATGATTAAATATAGGCACATAAGATTAAAACTATCAAACAAGCTGGGAGAATTGGACAGAGCCTATTGAATAGAGCCTGTTTTCTCCAATTTTTAGGGTGAAAGGCTGCTCCTTACTTCTTACATGATCCACCTTGGGAGACTTATTTCTTTTACTTATGGTCATCTCTCTTGTCCTTCAAAAGGTACAAACAAGGTTACCAAAGTCAAATATCGACAGAGGACAATAGGTAATTTGAATGAGCAGGGTTATCTGAACAGTGGCTGCAGTTTATTACTGAAGGCTGCCACACCCAAAACTGGCAGTGAGTCCTCTCATCCAGCAGACTGATGGCCCTTAGCAATGCAGGCCCTGTGTTGTCATATCTTCTGCTTTTTACTCAGATCAGATATTGGTTTTTACATTTGGTGTGTGTGCACACATGTGCTCAGACCAACTGGAACATATCTTTAATATCCATGGGCCAGTGTTGCTGGTGTGCAACTTCTGGATTTTGCTCTTCTTCAGACTTACCATGCAAAATCCCTTTCTGTTTTTCTATTTCCCCTTCTCCTTCTCCCATGGCCACACAACAGTCAGTGATTTAAAGTGCAACAGACAACTAATGTACAAGCATTCTGGACAACATTCTGGCCCTTTCTCACTTGCCTCTGTACATAGCCTAGTTTTACTTTTTAGCCATTTCCTGTTTTACCTTCAGCCTACCCAGATACCCAGATACCTCTCCCTCTGTGAGATCATGCTTAGAAAGTTCCTAGGTCTCAGACCTGGCAGCTGTTTAATTTAGCCTAGAATAGCTGGAATTTTTAATCTGAATAAGCTTTTTCTCCGCTCTGGAATGCAGAGCCTCTCAGAACTCAATGCACTTATCTCTGGTTGCCTCTTATTGCCAAATTTTCTTCAGTCCTTCTTTGACTATCTCTCTCCATTTTTTTGTTAAGTTCAGGGGTACACGTGCAGGTTCTTTGTATAGTAAACTTGTGTCATGGGGCTTCGTCATACAGATGATTTCATCACTCAGATATTAAGCCTAGTGCCCATTAATAATTTCCGGATTTTCTCCCTCCTCCAGCCCTCCACCTTCAAGTAGGACCCTATGTCTGTTGTTCCCCTCTTTGTGTCCTTGTATTCTCATTGTGTTCTCATCATTTAGCTCCTACTTATAAGTGAGAGCATGTGATATTTGGTTTTCTGTTTCTTTGTTAGTTTGCTAAGGATAATGACCTCCAGCTCCATCCATGTCCCTGCAAAGAACATGATCTCATTCTTTTTATGGCTGCATAGTATTCCATGGTATATACGTACCATATTGTCTCTTTCCTTCTTTCTTTTTCTTTCTTTATTCTTTTTTTTTTTTGAGACAGAGTCTCACTCTGTCACTCAGGCTGGAGTGCAGGGTGCAATCCTGGTCACTGCAACTTCTGTCCCTCAGGCTCAAGAGATTCTTGTGTGTCAGCCTCCTGAGTTGTAGCTGGGATTACAGGGGTGCACCACCTCACCTGATTCATTTTTGTATTTTTAGAGATGGGTTTTTGCCATTTTAGCCAGACTGGTCTCCAACTCCTGACATCAGGTGATCTGCCTGCCTCAGCCTCCAAAGTGCTGAGATTACAAGCATAAGCTACTGCACCTGGCCTTACATTTTTTTTCTTAATTTTTAAAACATTTTTCCATAGGTTATTGGGATACAGGTGGTGTTTGGTTACATGAGTAAGTTTTTTGGTGGTGATTTGTGAGATTTTGGTGCCCTATCACCTGAGCAGTATACACTGCACCGTATTTGTAGTCTTTTATCTTTCACCCCCCTCCCACCCTTCCTTCCAAGTTCCCAAAGTCCATTGTATCATTCTTATGCCTTTGCATCCTCATAGCTTAACTCCCACATATCAGTGAGAATATACAATGTTTGGTTTTCCATTCCTGGGTTACTTCACTTAGAATAAGAGTATCTAATATCATGCAGGTCACTGCAAATGCCTTTAATTCATCTTTTGTTTTGGCTGAGTAGTATCCCATCATATATACATATGTGTGTGTATTTATATATAAACATATATATTTTAAACTGTGATATATATATATAGATATGATATATATATAATATAAATTATAAACTGTGATAGATATATATCACTGTGATATATATATATCACATATATATATATATATATATATATATATATATATATATATTTTAATCCACTCTTTGATTGATGGGCATTTGTGTTGGTTCCATGATTTTGCAGTTGTGAATTGTGCTACTATAAATATGTGTGTGCAAGTATCTTTTTCATATAATGACTTCTTTTCCTCTTGGTAGGTACCCAGTAGTGGGATTTCTGGAGCAAATGGGTAGTTATACTTTTAGCTCTAATATTCACACTGTTTTCCACAGTGGCTGTACTAGTTTACATTCCTGTTAGCAGTGTAGAAGTGTTCCTTGATTACCACATCCATGCCAACATATACTGTTTTATAATTTTTTTATTATGGCCATTCTTGCAGGAATGAGGCGGTATTGTATTGTGATTGTGATTTTGATTTCCCTGATCGTTAGTGATGTTGAGCATTTTTTCATATGTTTATTGGTCATTTCTATATCTTCTTTTGAGAATCATGCATTCATGTCTTTGTCTCATTGTTTTGATGGGATTTTTAATTTTTTTCTTGATAATTTGAGTTCATTGTAGATTCTGGATATTAGTCTCTTGTCAGATGTATAGACTATGAAGATTTTTCTCCCACTATGTGGGTTGTCCATTTACTCTGCTAACTGTTCCTTTTGCTGTGCAAAGGGTCTATAGTTTACTTAAGTCCCAGCTATTTATCTTTGTTTATATTGCATTTGCTTTTGGTTTCTTGGTCATGAAATCCTTGCTTAAGTCAATGTCTAGAAGGGGTTTTCAAATGTTACCTTCTAGAATTTTTATAGTTTTAGGTTTTAGATATAAGTGCTTAATCCATCTTGAGTTGGTTTTTGTATAAGGTGAGAAATGAGGATCCGGTTTCATTCTCCTACTTGTGGCTAGCCAATTATCCCAACATCATTTATTGAAAAGGGTGTCCTTTCCCCACTTTATGTTTTTGTTTGTTTTGTTTAAGATCAGTTGGCTGTAGTATTTGGGCTTATATCTGTTTTTTTTGTTTGTTTGTTTGTTTTTTTTGAGACAGAGTCTTGCTCTGTCACCAGGCACCAGGCTGGAGTACAGTGGCGTGATCTTGGCTAACTGCAACCTCCGCTTCCTGGGTTCAAGCAATTCTCCTGCCTCAGCCTCCCAAGTAGCTGGGACTACAGGTGCGCGCCACCATGCCCAGCTAATTTTTGTATTTTTGGTAGAGACGGGGTTTCACCATGTTGGCCAGGATGGTCTCCATCTCTTGACGTCATGATCCGCCCTCCTCAGCATCCCAAAGTGCTGGGATTACAGGTGTGAGCCATCACGCCCAGCCATCTGGGTTCTTTATTCTGTTTTATTGGTCTATTTGCCTCTTTTTACACCAATACCATGCTGTTTGGTGACTATGGCCTTGTAGTATAGTTTGAAATCAGGTAGTACGATATATCCAGATTTGTTCTTTTTGCTTAGTCTTGCATTGGCCATGTGGGCTCTTTTTTGGTTCCCTATGAATTTCTGAATCGTTTTTTCTAACTCTGTGAAGAACGATGATGATATTTTAATGGGGATTGTGTTGAATTTATACATTGCTTTTGGCAGTATGGTCATTTTCACAATATTGATTCTACACATCCATGAGCATGAGATGTGTTTCCATTTGTTTGTGTCATCTGTAGCTTCTTTCAGTAGAGTTTTGTAGTTTTCCTTGTGGAGGTATTTTTGCCTTCTTGGTTAGATATATTCCTAACTATTTTATTTTATTTTATTTTTTGCTGTTATTATAAAACGAGTTGAGTTCTTGATTTGATTCTCAGCTTGGTCACTGGCAGTGTTTAGAAGAGCTACTGATTTGTGTACATTATTATTGTATCCAGAAACTTTGCTGAATTCTTTTATAAGTTCTAGAGCTTTCTGTAGGAGTCTTTAGGGTTTTCAAGGAAAATGATCATATCGTCAGCAGTCAGTGACAGTTTGACTTCTTCTTTACTGATTTGGATGCCCTTTATTTCTTTCTCCTATCTGATTGCTTTGGCTAGGACTTCCAGTACTATGTTGAGGTGGTGAGAATGGCATCTTTGTCTTGTTCCAGGTCTCAGAGGAAATGCTTTCAACTTTTCCACATTCAGTATTATGTTGGCTGTGGGTTTGGTCATAGATGGCTTTTGTTATATTCAGGTATGCCTTTTGTATGCCAGTTTTGCTGAGAGTCTTAATCATAAATTGATGCTAGATTTGGTCAAATGCTTTTTCTGCATCTATTGAGATAATCATGTGATTTTTGTTTGTAATTCTGTTTATGTAGCATATCACATTCATTGACTTGTGTATGTTAAACCATCCCTGCATCCCTGATATGAAACCCACTTGATCATGGTGAATTATCTTTTTGATATGTTGCTGGATTTGCTTAGCTAGTATTTTGTTAAGGATTTTAGCATCTATGTTTATCAAGGATATCAGCCTGTAGTTTTCTTTTTTAGTTATGTCCTTTCCTGGTTTTGGTATTAGGGTGATGGTGAATTCATAGAATGAATTAAAGAGGATTGCCCCTTTCTCTATCTTGTGGAATAGTGTCAAAAGATTGGTACCAATTCTTCTTCAAATGTCTGGTAGAATTCTGCTATGACTCTGTCTGGTCTTGAACTATTTTTATTGTTGTTGTTGATATTTTTAAAATTACCATTTCAATCTCACTGCTTGTTATTGGTCTATTTAGTGTATCTAATTCTTCCTGATTTAAGCTAGAATAATTGTATTTTTCCAGGAATTTATCCTTCTCTTCAAGGTTTTCCACTTTATGTATGTAAAGGTGCTCATAGTAGCCTTGAATGATCGTTTGTATTTCTGTGGTGTCAGTTGTAATATGTTCTATTTCATTTCTTATTGAGGTTGTTTGGATTTTCTCTCTTCTTTTCTTGGTTAATCTTGCTAATAATCTATTAGTTTTATTTATCTTTTCAAAGAACCAGCTTTTAGTTTCATTTATCTTTAGTATTTTTTTTTCAATTTCATATAGTTCTGCTCTAATCTTGGTTATTTCCTTTCTTCTGCTGGATTTAGGTTTGGGTTTTTTTGGTTTCTCTAGTTCCTTGAGATGTGACCTTAGAATGTCAGTTTGTGCTCTTTCAGTCTTTGTGATGTAGGTGTTTAGGGCTATGAACTTTCCTTTTAGCACCGCCTTTGCTGTTTCTCAGAGGTTTTGGTAGGTTGTGTCCCTATTGTCATTCTTCAGTTTGAAGCATTTTTAAATTTCCATCTTGATTTAATTTTTGATCCAATGCTCATTCAAGAAAAGATTATTTAATTTTCATGTATTTGCACTGTTTCGAAGGTTCCTTTTGGAGTTGCTTTCCAGTTTTATTCTAATGTGTTCTGAGAGAGTGCTTGATATAATTTCAATTTTCCTAAATTTATTGAGGCTCATTTTTTGGCCTATCATATGGTTTCTCTTGGAGAAAGTTCTATGTGCTGTTGAATAGAATGTGTATTCTGTGGCTGTTGGATGAAATATTCTGGATATTTCTGTTAAGCGCATTTGTTCCAAGGTATAGCTTAAGTCCATTATTTCTTTGTTGACTTTCTGGCTTGATAACCTGTCTAGGGCTGTCGGTGGGTACTAAAGTCCCCCACTATTTCTGTCCATCTGATTTCTTAGGTCTATTAGTGACTGTTTTATAAATCTGGGTTCTCTGGTGTTAAGTGCATATATATTTAGAATTCTGTTATTTTCCTAGTTGGACAAGGCCTTTTACCATTATACAATGTCCCTTTTTATCTTTTTTAACTGCTGTTGCTTTAAAGTTTGTTTTGTTTGATATAAGAATAGCTACCCCTGCTTGCTTTTGGTGTCAGTTTGCATGAAATTCCCTTTACTACCCTTTTAAATACAGGTGAGTCCTTTAGGTGACAGTTAGGTGAGTTTCTTGAAGGCAGCAGCTAGTTGGTTGGTGAGTTCTTATCCATTCTGCAGTTCTGTGTCTTTTAAGTGCAGCATTTAGGCCATTTATATTCAATATTAGTATTGAGATGAGGTGCCATTCCATTCATCATGCTGTTTGTTGCCTGTGTACCTTGGTTTTTTGTTATTCTTTTTAAATTGCATTTTTGTTTTATAGATCCTCTGAGACATGCTTTAAAGAGGTTATGTTTTGATGTGTTTCCAGGATTTGTAACAAGATTTAGAGCCCTCTTTAGCAGTTCTTGTAGTGGTGGCTTGGTAGTAGTGAACTCTCAGCATTTGTGTATCTGAGAAACACTGTGTCTTTCCTTCATATATGATGCTTAGTTTCACTAGATACAAAATTCTTGGCTGATAATTGTTTTGTTTGAGGAGGCTGAAGATAGGGTCCCAATCCCTTCTAGCTTGTAGGATTTCTGTTAAGAAATCAGCTGTTAATTTGATAGGTTTTCCTTTATAGGTTACCTGGTGCTTTTGTTTTATAGCTCTTAAGATTCTTGCTTTCATCTTTAGATAACCTGATGACAATGTGCCTAGGCTATTATCTTGTCTGTGATGAATTTCTCAGGTGTTCTTTGTGCTTCTTGTATTTGGGTGTCTATGTCTCTAGAAAGGCCGGGGATGTTTTCCTCAATAATTTCTCCAAATATGTTTTCCATAATTTTAGATATCTTTTCCTCCTCAAGAATGCCGATTATTCTTAGGTTTGGTTGTTTAACATAATCCCAGGCTTGAAAGCTTTGTTCATATTTTCTTATTCTTTTTTCATTCTCTTTGTTGAATTGAGTTAATTTGAAGACCTTGTCTTCAAGCTCTGAATTTCTTTCTTTTGCTTGTTCAATTCTATTGCTGAGACTTCCCAGAGCATTTTGCATTTCTATAAGTGTGTCCAATGTTTTTTGAAGTTTTGACTTTTTCTTTATGCTATCAATTTTCTTGAATTTCTCCCCTTATTTCTTGTATCTTTTTTTTCTTTTTAATTCCCTTGCATTGGGCTTTGCCTTTCTCTGGTGCCTCCCTGCTAGCTTAATAATTAGCCTTCTGAATTCTTTTTCAGGTAAATGGGAATTTCTTCTTGGTTAGATCCATTGCTGGTGAGTTAGTGTAATATTTGGGGGGTGTTACAAAGCCTTGTTTTGTCATATTACCAGAGCTTATTTTCCAGTTCCTTCTCATTTGAGTAGACTCTGTCAGAGGGAAGGTCTAGGGCTGAAGGCTGTTGTTCAGATTATTTTGTCCCAGGAGATGCTCCTTTGATGTAGTACTCTACGTAGCCTTTTCCTATGGATGTGGCTTCCTGAGAGCTGAGCTGCAGTGATTTTTATCTCTTTTCTGGGTCTAGCCACCCAGCAAGTCTACCAGGCTCTGGGCTGGTCTCTCAGCCATGGATACCAGCATCTGTTCTGGTAGAGGTGGCAAGGGGTGAAATAAACTCTGTGAGGTTTCTTAACTTTTGGGCCTAAGGTGTTCTTATTTTTCTAGTTTATTGAGGTGCAACATGTTTGAGATTTTTCTTTTTTATATAATATTTATATAAACTCTGTGAGGTTTCTTAACTTTTGGGCCTAAGGTGTTCTTATTTTTCTAGTTTATTGAGGTGCAACATGTTTGAGATTTTTCTTTTTTATATAATATTTATTTCTGTAAACTTTCCACTGCTTTTGTTGCATCTCATAAATTTTGATGTGTTGTGTTTCCATCTTTTTCTCTCAAGATATTTTTAATTTAAAAAAAACTTTATAATTTTAAAAATTTCTTAATTGACCTGTGGTTATTCAGGAACATGTTAATTTCCATGTATTTGTAAGCTTTCTGAAATTCTTCCTGTTTTAGACTTCTAGTTTTATACTATTGTGGTCAAAAAGATACGTGATATTATTTTAGTCTTTAAAAAATTTTTAAGACTTATCTTGTGACCTAAAATATAATCTATCTTTCTTTTTCTAAAAAGTAAGAAAAATAAGTTTTCTAACTTTTTCTTACATTTTTCTTACCTTTACCAACGAGTTTTATACTTTTCAGATGCTCTTCTATTACTCATTAGCATTGTTTTCTTTCACCTTGAAGAACTAACTTCAGCATTTTTTCTAAGACATGTCTGTTGGCAATGAACTTCCTTAGCTTTTCTTTCTCTGTGGAAGTCTTTGTCTCTTTTCCATTTTATGAAGAACAGCTTTGTTGTGTACGGTTGGGTACTGTATAGTCAAATGAGATCTAATTAAACTCCAGAGTTTCTTTTCAGCAAAAGAAACAATCATAAGACTAAACTGGCAACCAGCAGAATGAGAAAAAATTTTTGCAATCTACCCATCTGACAAAGGGCTAATATCCAGAATCTACAAAGAGCTAAAACAGATGAACATTTTTTCATGTTTGTTGGCTGCATAAATGTCTTCTTTTGAAAAGTATCTGTTCATATCCTTTGCCCACTTTTTGACGGGGTTATTTGTTTTTTCTTGTATATTTGTTTTAGTTCTTTGTAGATTCAAGTGGCCCTTTGTCAGATGGGTAGCTTGCAAAAAATTTTTTCCCATTCTGTTGGTTGCCTGTTCACTCTAATGATTGTTTCTTTGCTGTGCAGAAGCTCTTAAATTTAATTTGACCTGATTTGTCTATTTTGGCTTTTGTTGCCATTTCTTTTGGTGTCAAGGAGAGGTTTTTTTTCCTTCAGCACTTTGAATATATCATACCAGAGCTTTCTGTTGAGAAGTCTGTTGCCGATTCACTCTAATGACTGTTTCCTTTGCTGTGCAGAAGCTCTGGAGTTTGATTAGGTCTCATTTGTCTATTTTGGCTTTTGTTGCCAATGCTTTTGGTGTTTTAGTCATGAAGTCCTTGCCTATGCCTATGTCCTAAATGGTTTTGCCTAGGTTTTCTTCCAGGGTTTTTATGGTGTTAGGTCTTGTGTTTAAGTCTTTAATCCATCTGGAGTTAATTTTAGTGTAAGGTGAAAGGAAGGGGTCCAGTTTCTGCTTTCTGCACATGGCTAGCCAGTTTCCCCAACACCATTTATTAAACAGGGAATCATTTCCCCATTGCTTGCTTTTGTCAGGTTTGTCAAAGATCAGATGGTTGTAGATGTGTGGCATTGCCTCCAAGGCCTCTGTACTGTTCCATTGGTCTATATTTCTGTTTTGGTACCAGCACCATGCTGTTTTGATTACCATAACCTTGTAGTATAGTTTGAAGTCCGGTAGTGTGATGTCCCCAGCTTTGTTCTTTTTGCTTAGGATTGTCTTGGCTATGTGGTCTCTCTTTTGGTTTCATATGAAGTTTAAAGTGGTTTTTTCCAGTTCTGTGAAGAAGTCACTGGTAGCTTGTTGGGGATAGCATTGAATCTATAAATTACCTTGGGCAGTGTGGCCATTTTCATGATATTGATTCTTCCTAACCGTGAGTATGGAATGTTTCTCCATCTGTTTGTGTCCTCTCTTATTTCGTTGAGCAGTGGTTTGTAGTTCTCCTTGAAGAGGTCCTTTATATCCTTTGTTAGTTGTATTCCTCGGTATTTTATTCTCTTTGTAGCAATTGTGAATGGCAGTTCATTCTTGATTTGGCTCTCTTTAAGTCTGTTATTGGTGTATAGGAATGCTTGTGATTTTTGCACACTGATTTTGTATCCTGAAATTTTGCTGAAGTTGCTTATCAGTTTCAGGAGATTTTGGGCTGAGACGATGGGGTCTTCTAAATATACAATCATGTCATCTGCAAATAGAGGGAATTTGACTTTCTTGTTTCCTAATTGAATACCCTTTATTTCTTTTTGTTGCCCGATTGCTCTGGCTAGAACTTCCAATACTACATTGAATAGGAGTGGTGAGAGAGGGCATCCTTGTCTAGTGCCAGATTTCAAAGGGAATGCTTCCAATTTTTGCCCATTCAGTATGATATTGGCTGTGGGTGTGTCGTAAATAGCTCTTATCATTTTGAGATACATTCCGTTGATATCTAGTTTATTGAGATTTTTTAGCAAAAGGGCTGTTGAATTTTGTAAAAGGCCTTCTCTGAATCTATTGAAATAGTCATTTGGTTTTTGTCTTTGGTTCTGTTTATGTGGTGGATTACATTTATAGACTTGCGTATGTTGAACCAGCCCTGCATCCTCCATATGAAGCCTACTTGATCATGATGGATAAGCTTTTTGATGTGCTGTTGCAATCGGTTTGCCAGTATCTTATTGAAGATTTTTGCATCTGTGTTCATCATGGATATTGGCCTTAAGTTTTCTTTGTTTGTTGAGTTTCCCAGGTTTTGGTATCAGGATGATGTTGGTCTCATAAAATGATTTGGGAATGATTCCCTCTTTTTGTTTTGTTTTGTTTTGTTTTGGAATATTTTCAGAAGGAGTGGTACCAGCTCCTCTTTGTATGTCTGGTAGAATTTGGCTGTGAACCCATCTGGACTTGGGCTTTTTTTGGTTGGTAGGCTATTAATTGCTGCCTCAACTTCAGCCCTTGTTATTGGTCTATTCAGGGTTTCAACTTCTTGCTGGTTTAGGCTCGAGAGGGTGCAAGTGTCCAAGAATTTATCCATTTCTTTCAGGTTTACTGCTTTATGTGCATAGAGTTGTTTGTAGTGTGGTTCTGAGTTAGTTTCTTAATCCTGAGTTCTAATTTGATTGCAGCATGTTCTGAGAGACTGTTATGATTTCCATTCTTTTGCATTTCCTGAGGAGTGATTTACTTCCAATTATTGGATCAATTTTAGATGGTGTGATGTGGTGCTGAGAAGAATGTCCATTCTGTGGATTTGGGGTGGAGAGTTCTGTTGATGTTTATTAGGTTTGCTTGGTCCAGATCTGAGTTCAAGTCCTGGATAGGCTTGTTAGTTTTCTGTCTTGTTGATGTGTCTAATATTGACAGTGGAATCTTGAATTCTCCCACTATTATTGTGTGGGAGTCTAAGTCTCTTTGTAGGTCGTTAGGAATTTGCTTTATGTATCTGGGTGCTCCTGTGTTGGGGGCAAATATATTTAGGATTGTTAGGTCTTCTTGTTGCATTGATCCTTTTACCATTATGTAATGCTCTTCTTTGTCTCTTTTGATCTTTGTTGTTTTAAAGTCTATTTTACCAGAGACTAAGATTGCAACTCCTGCTTTTTTTTGCTCTCTATTTGCTTGATAAATCTTCCTCCGTCCTTCTATTTTGAGACTATATGTATCCTTGCACATGAGATGGGTTTCCTGGATACCACACACCGATGGGTTTTGACTTTTTATGCAATTTACTAGTTTGTGTCTTTTGATTGGGGCATTTAACCCATTTACATTTAAGGTTAATATTGTTATGTATTAATGTGATCCTGCCATTTTGATGCTAGCTGGTTGTTTTGCCCGTTATTTGATGTAGTTTCTTCATTGTGTCGACGGTCTTTACCATTTGGTATGTTTTCGGAGTGGCTGGTACTGGTTGTTCCTTTCTATGTTTAGTGCTTCTTCCAGGAGATCTTGTAAGGCAGGTCTGGTGATGACAAAATCTCTCAGCAATTGCTTGTTCATAAAGGATTTTAGTTCTGCTTCACTTATGAAGCTTAGTTTGGTTGGATATGAAATTCTATGTTGAAATTTCTTTCCTTTAAGGGTGTTGAATATTGGCCCCCACTCTCTTCTGGCTTGTAGGGTTTCTACCGAGAGATCCACTGTGAGTCTGATTGGCTTCCCTTTGTGGGTAACTCGAACTTTCTCTCTGGCTTGTAGGGTTTCTACCGAGAGATCCACTGTGAGTCTGATTGGCTTCCCTTTGTGGGTAACTCAAACTTTCTCTCTGGCTGCCCTTTTTTTCCTCCATTTCAACCCTGGTGAATCTGAAGATTATGTGCCTTGGGGTTGGCCTTCTTGAGGAATATCTTTGTGGTGTTCTCTGTATTTCCTGGACTTGAATGTTGGCCTGCCTTGCTAGGTTGGGGAAGTTCTCCTGGATAATACCCTGAAGAGTGCTTTTCAGCTTGGATTCATTCTCTCCGTCACATTTAGGTACACCTGTCTAATGTAGATGAGGTCTTTTCACATAATCCCATATTTCTTGGAGGCTTTGTTCATTTCTTTTTACTCTTTTTTCTCTAATTATGCCTTCTCATTTTATTTCATTGAGTTGATGTTCAATCTCTGATATCCTTTCTTCTGCTTGATCAATTTGGCTATTGAAACTTGTGTACGCTTCATGAACTTCTCATGTTGTGTTTTTCATCTCCACTAATTCATTTATATTCTTCTCTAAGCTGTTTATTTTTGTTAGCATTTCATCAAACCTTTTTTCAAGGTTCTTAGTTTCTTTGTATTGTGTTAGAACATGTTCTTTTAGCTCAGAGAAGTTTGTTATTACCCACTTTCTGAAGCCTGTTTCTGTCAATTCATCAGACTCATTCTCCATCCATCTTTGTTCCCTTGCTAGTGAGGAGTTGTGATCTCTTGGAGGAAGAGAGGCATTCTGGTTTTGGGTATTTTCATCCTTTTTACACTGATTTCTTCCCATCTTTTTGGATTTATCTACATGTGGTCTTTGTAGTTGATGACTCTCGGATTGGGTCTCTGAGTGGATGTCTGTTTTGTTGATATTGAAGTTATTTCTTTCTGTTTTTAGTTTTCCTTCTAACAGGCTCCTCTGCTGTAGGACTGCTGGAGGTCCACTCCAGACCTTGCTTGCCTGGGGATCATATGCAGAAGCTACAGAACAGTGAGGGTTGCTGCCAGTTTCTTTTTCTGTTATCTTTGTCCCAGAGGATACCTGCCAGGTGTCAGCCTGAGCTCTCCTTTATGAAGTGTCTCTTTGGATACATGGGAGTCGGGGAGCTGTTCGAGGAGACTGTCTGTCCCTTATAGGAGCTCAAGTGCTGAGCTGGGAGCTCCATTATTCCATTCAGATCTGCTGGGCAGGTATGTTCAAGTCTGCTGCAGTGGAACTCACAACCGCCTTTTTTCCAGGTACTCTGTCCTGGGAAGTTGGAGCTTTATTTATAAATTCCTGACATGCTGCTGCTGTTTTTCAGAGATTCCCTGCCCAGCAAGAAGGTAGCCTAGTCACAGTCTGCCAGCAGAGGTGTTGCCGAGCTGCCGTGGGCTCTGCCTAGCTGCTGTGTGAACTTCCTTGTGGTTTTGTTTACAAAGGTATAGTTGGAACTGCCTTGGTAATGGCGGTCTGCCTCAGTAATGGTGGACTGTCTGTGTAATGGCCGACTGCCTCAGTAATGGTGGACTGTCTTGGTAATGGTGGACAGCCTCAGTAATGGTGGGCTGCCTTGGTAGTGGTGGACTGCCTCAGTAATGGCAGACTGCCTTGGTAGTTGTGGATGCCCTTCCCGGCACAGAGCTGGACCATCCCAGGTTCAGCTGTGCTTGCTGCAAAACTTTCAATCCAGAGCGTTTCAGATTGCTGGTCTTTATGGGGGTGGGAGCCACTGAGCCAGATCACCTGGCTCCGTTTCAGCCCCCCTGTTTTTTCAGTTGAATGGGTGGCTCTGTCTCGCAGCCTTTTCAGGTACCAATTGAGACGGCCACCCAGATTTGTGTGAGTTTTTGTGTGGAGACCTGGGCTGAAACAGCCATGCTGGAAACTCATGGTGCTTTTCAGCCCAAGAATCTCCTGGTCTGTGGGCAGTAATAACTTGTTTGGAAATGTGGTGATCACTCATCCTCTGCATTGTTGTCACTGGGAACTGCACTCCAGAGCTGTTCCCTTTTGGCCATCTTGGATCCTACCCCCTATCTTTGATTTTTGACAGTTTGATTATAATATGTCTTAGGTAGCCCTGTTTTGATGGATCTCATTAGAAATTTCTGATCTTTATGTACTTGGATATTTGTATCTTTCCTCAGGCTTGGAAAGTTTTATTCTATTATTTTTTTTAAATAAGCTTTTCATGACTGTATTTTTCTCTTCTCCATCTTGACTCCTGTGCCTTGAAAATGTTCTTTTTTGCATTATGCTAAGCAAAATTCTAGAAAATGAAAAACTCTAATTACTAAAACAGGCCTTTGGTTGCTAGGGCTCAAGAATGAAAAAGGAGATTGAAAAAAAAAGCAAGAAAAAACTTTTTGGAGTGATAGAAATGTTCTCTCTCTCTCTCTCTCTCTCTCTTTTTTTCTCTCTCTCTCTCTCTTTGACAGGGTCTTTCTCTGTCACCCAGGCTGGAATGCAGTGGCATGATCACAGCTCACTGCAGCCTCTAATTCCCAGGCTTAAGTGATCCTCTCACCTCAACCTCCCACACAGCTGGGACCACAATCACATGCCATTATGCCTGGCTAAGTTTTAAATTTTTGTGGAGACTGGATCTCATGATTTGGCCCGGCTTGTCTTGATCTTCTGGGCCAAAGCAATTCACCCACCTCGACCTCCCAAAGTTCTGGGATTACAGGCATGGGTCACCATGCCCAGTCTTCTCTATCTTAATTGTGGTGATGGTTACATGAGTGTATACATTTTTTAAAGCTCATAGAACTGTACACTAAATCAGTGAATTTTATTGTATGTAAATTGTTTCTCAATAAAGCTGATAAAATACAACTAAGCATAAAATAAAGTACTCTTTTGATGTTATGACATAAATTCTGTAATATTCCTTCATTTATCTTTATTCTTTATTCTTTTTTCTACTTTGTATATTTTAAAATCTTTTAATTTACAGATTTTTTATTTTGCTTAATCAATTCTGTTTTTGAAGCTGTTTATTGCATTTTTATATCGTCCTTTGTATTTTTCACCTACAAGATTTATGTTTGTTTTTTATTAGTTCATATCTTTGTGAAATTTCTCATTCTGGTCATTTATTATTTTTATTATTTTCTTGAATTGTTTTTCTGTGTTTTATTGAAGTTTGCTGAACTTCTCTAAAACAGTTATTTTAAATTTTTTGTCAGGCAGTTTACATATCTCCCTTAGGGACAGTCCTGGCACTTTATTTTATTCATTTGGGCATGCCATCTTTCCTTGATTATTCTTGATTCTATGGCTATTTGTTGATATTTGCTCATTTCAAGAAGTAAGTACTTTTCCAGAATTTGAAGACTAGATTTTTCTGGGACAGCCCTTCACCAGTAAGCCTATCCAGAGAGTCTGAGAGGCTGTCTGGTGTGGTCCCTAAGCCCAGGACCACTGTGGCTAAAGAGGTACTGGGCTGGAAACTTGTGGTTGCTGAGGCTGGTGTGGTGGGAGTTAGGACATGTCCGAAGCCCATGGCTGAGGAGGCTGGCACAGCACTAAGGTAGGACTGAAGCCTGTGGACACTGGGTCCTGTCTGTCACTGAGGGTTTCCTGAAGGCTGATGCTGCTCTAATTGGCTAGTGGGTATGTGGACTGCAGAATGAACCCACCTCACTTGGGTTATAGGTTACCACCTGGCACTGGGACAGGTCTAGAGGCTTGGTTTGCAAGTACCAGACTACTGGAGTTGGTGATCATGAGGGTCTGCTTGGTGCTGGATCTTACCGTCGTTGACTGTTGTTATGGTCCAAGGTGAAGTCTTACTCTCACTTCCCTCTCTTTTCCACAGCTAGACAATATCTCTCCCAGTGTTGCCTGGAGTTGGGAGAAGGGTGATGTGGGTAATGTAGAAGTGTCTCTTCTTCCCTTTTCAGTGCATTTTTCTTATTATTTTGCTATAAACAAGTACTGCAAAGTCTTACCTGGTTTCCTTAGCAATTGTGAAGTTATTTTTCTTGTGTGTGAATAGTTGTTCAAATTGACGTTTCTATGAAGAAACAATCACTGAAGAGTACTCTTTCATTCTGCTCTGGCTACTTCCTTACCTAGTTTGAAATATAGGAAGTTTTAAGGCCCTTCAAAGAGCCCAGCCCCTTCTTTGGTCTCTCATAGGTGACCATTATGCTTAATTTTGTGTTTATTTTTATTTTGGTTTGTTTTTGTTCAGTTTTGAAGGTTTTGAATGGTGTCCTTTTACTTTATATAGTCTTCTTGACATACAGTTTTCCTGAGTTCACTAGTATTCTGAGATTTATTTGCATTGATGAGCCTTCCTATAGTTAATTATTTTCTATTTCTGTATAGTATTTCATGTATTAAAAATTCTACAATTTGTCTTATTTACTGATGATGGATATTAACACCATTTTAAAAATTTTCCCTATTACAAATAATGTTACAATGCATTACTCTACAGGTCTCTTGTCATAGCTAGCTAGTAGTAAACAGTATGCAGATATGTGTAGTAATTGCTAGTTATATATATATATATATATATATATATATATATGTATATATATAGTAGTATAGTAGTAATTGCTAGATAATATGTATATATTATGTACTTTCCCCTTTTGGGAAGCAGGGGCTTCAACTCTGCTGGCTAGTGATGCAGAACCAGGTCATTCATTGCTTTAAACAATGACAAATTCTTTCCCAAAGCAATTGCAAAAATTTGCATTCCAACTAATATATAAACACTTGTTGCTTTACAACCTTGCTAACTTTTGGTATTTCTAGATTTTTTTCATTTTTACCTGTCAGATGAGTCTAAAATAATATTATTTTGTGGTTCTACTTGTTTTAATGATATTCAGGTTGAGCATCTTTTCAGATGCGTGTATTTCCTTTTCTATAAAGGTACTGTTCCTGTCTTGGCCCATTTTCCCACTTTTGTTTTGTATATTCTCGTTGATATATAAGAGTTCTCTGTGTATTCTAAATATGAGTTCTTTGACAGTTCTATGTGTTACACATTTTCTTTCGGTTTGTAGGTTGTCCTTTTACCTGTCTGTGGTATCTTTCTGACAACAAAAGTTCTTAACTTCTCTATTTTAATTTAGTCAAATATGTTGAGCTTTTCCTTTTTGACGTATGTGTGTGTGTGTGTGTGTGTGTGTGTGTATGTGTTTAGAGAAATCCATCCACTGCCAAGATTATATTTTCCTTTTTGTGGTACCGATTGCTATCTGATAAGGTGTCCATCTACGTTGTTCTTCTTTAGGAGCATCTTGACTATTTTTTATCTTTGCTTTTTTATGTAAATTGGTTTTATGTTTTCTATTTTAATTTCTGATTTAAGTTCTATTTATATTTTTTAGTATAGTTGGAGACTTTTTTTTACCAAATTCTCCAGTAAAATGCTTAATTAAATTTGGGCTTTTCTTTTTTTTCTAATAAAAGTACTTAAATCTATATAATTCTTTTAAAGTAACATATAGCTATATCATAACACTTTATATACTTTATATGTAATATTTTGATGTGTAGAAATTTAAACTCTTATGGTTTATTTTTATCTTATGTGTTATTTAAAAGTATGCTTTAAAAATTTCAAACCTATGCATTTTATTGTATTTATCACTCCTTTATTGATTTCTAACATAATGGCATCATGTTCCGAGAATATGCTCTGTGTGAAAGGTTTGTGATAATAGATGTCCTGGTTTTATTTGAACTAATTTGTTTATGCTTTCTAGTTATCCTAGAAAAGTTATTCTTTTCTGTTCTTTTTTTGTTTTTTCTTCCTTCCTTGTCTTCTTTTGGGGTGAATCTCTTTTTTCTTTTTCAGTTTTCTTCTTCATATTGTAGCTTGAATATTATACATTCTATTTTTGTAGATGTTAACCTAAATATTTATGCTTAGCATTGCATAAGATGAATGTCTACTCTTCTCTAGTAAACTACATGAATTCAAGGATACATTAATTTTGCTTATTTCCCATCTGACTCATACTCCATTGTTGGATTGCATTTTAGTTTCTTATTGTTTTAAACTTTTTATTTAGACAATACTGTTGTTTTATACAGTTATTTAGATTTACCCACATATATGCCATGTTCTTTTTACACTATTTCATTTTACATTTCAGACCTTTCTATTGGCATTGCTTTTTCTTTCTGCCTCAATACATCCTTTAGAATTTCCTTTAGAAAGGGTATATATAGGCAAACTCAGTTTCATTTGTCTAAAATATCTGTATTTCACCTGTGATTATTTCAAAGGAGTTTTCAATAAGGCACATAATTTTAGTTTTGGTTCTATTCTCCTAGAATTTTAAAGATTGCTTCATTGTCTTCTGTCTCCTATTGTTGGTATTGAAGAATTTGCTCTTAGTTTAATAGTAGCTCCCTTGTAAGTAATCTGTATTTTCTCTCTGGCTCAATTTGATATATTCTTTCTCTTTGCAGTCCCCAAGTTTCCCTATGATGTATCTAGATGTGGAGAAAAAAATTCGTATCCTTCTAGTAATGCAATAGACTTCCTGAACCTTAGATTTATTGTCTTACTTCAAATTTGGGAGATTCTCAGCCATTCTCTCTGTATATTTTATCTCCTTTATTTTTCCTCTCTTTTCTGACTGATACCTTAATAGATTATGCTAGACTTTATCAGTCTATTCTTTATAATTTTAAACATTTGATTGAAGTTTTAAAATTATTTTGTCTATTTCTGCTATTGAAGAAGACACAAATAAATGGAAAGATATCCCATGTTCATGAATTGGAAGTTAATCTGTAGATCATTTGGGGACATATGAACAATATTAATTCTTGCAAATTCTTTTAATTGCTAAAATTATAAGAATTTTATACTTTGTGTAGTTTATACTACACAAAGCAATCTATAGATTCAATGCAATACCTATCAAAATTTGAATAATCTCTTCATATCTCTCTTCTAGTTTGCACATCTTCTTTTCAGCTGTGTCTAATCTACAATTAATCTCATGTATAGATTTTATGTTTTTATTATTTTTTCTTAGTTTCGTTTCCTTCAGATTTCCTTCATTTATTTTATAGTAACTTTCCCTCACATTTTAAATGTCCTCTTTTACATCTTTAAACATTAAATGTACCTATTTTATATCTGTGCTATCAACGAAAGCTCAAACTCTCTATGCTAATTAGACTTCCTCTGGATAAAAACCTTCCTCAGAGCTCTCTTTACTTTCCTGAATTCCAGCTTTCACTTATTTTTTTCTCTTATGAGTTCTTATTTCCTTGCCAGCTCAGTGATGAATTTTAAAAGATTTTTTTAGTATATTATGCAGTATTTTTGGTTATCATCAGGTGGCTGGGTGGTTGTTTACATATCCATTCTACCATAGTGTTGGAAATTAAGTTGTTATTCTTGCTTTTAAAGATGAGGACATTCAAGTTCAGAGAGGCTAAATTTCTGTTCTGATTCACAGAACTTGAAGGTGCCGGGGTGGAGAATTGCTGACCTCATGCCCATTGCTCTTGTGATCTTGTGATTTAATGGCTGTCTGAAGACAGTTGAAAGGAGTGTATATAATAAACATACAGTTAGAGAAATCACTTTCTACAAGATTTTAAAGCATTTTTCCTATATTAAAAGGTTTTCACAAGCTGATTTTCAATCTTTTATTACAAAAACAGAGTAGGTAGCAGTAGTGTTTGATTTAGAAACTAACATAGCAGGAATTCACAAACAGCTAAAGAGGATGCATGATATTTTTCCAAGTCAATTTTGGGAAGTTTGAAAGTAGCTTTTAATTTTCAAACAACTGGACAAAAATCTCCAATATAATGTGTGATGACCATTATGTAATTTTGATAATCATCCTGGAAAATGAGTAGCAAATTATGCAGATATATTTTATTTTATTTATTTATTATGCAAGCATTTAAAAAAAACAAATAACTTGGCAGTAAAGTTTTGTGACTTTGAGGAATACTTCATATTAAAGAATGTATTAGAGGACACTTTTAGTAAATTTCTGGGTTTAAGGCAAAGTTCTTTTTTCCTTGGACAATTCTGTAAGAATTGTTCAGAGCATATGAGGTGAGCAAAGAGGGATAGCCAATTCCATATTCCTGATGTCTGGGTGCCAGTTGGTATAGTTGATATGGCTGTTATAACCCTATAATATAAAAAGCAATTATAGGATAATTTGAAATGGGAACAGGTGAAGCTCACATAATTTGGGCCTGAGAAGAAATGAGCAAATGGCAGCTATTCCAAGCAGCACTGGCACTGTTACTGTGGTGTTTGGACAGGCATGTCTCCTAATGTGATTTCATTATGCTCAGGTTAAAGACTTGGGCTTTAGATCAACAATGTGCAAATTTGGCTTATCATCTGAGTTCAGAAAAGAGATGACAGAATTCCAGCAGGAGAGCTTCAGCATTTGCCAAGAGCACAAGTAGAAAATTCTTCTTTTTAGATCTCTTGTATAACAAAAATTCTGACTAGAACTATGAAGTTATCTGTATTGGAGAATAAGGAATAGCTAATATTCCAAGATTACTCTTGAAACAATATTTTTCATTGGTATGCATCTTTGTGTGCTTATATATTTAAAGGTAATATTTATTCTCCATTTCCTGATTTTATCCCTTCAGTACTTTATGATTTTTCAGTGATTGTCCTCAAAATGAATGAATTGCAGAGAAATACTCTGCAATTGCTAATCCTACTTAGCCGCTCTTGTAATCACTGGCACTGCAAAGGATAGGGACCAAATACTACAGCCCGATTTGTCCTTGTCAGAGGTGTGACAATGCTTAGGCCCACAACCCAAAGTTATATTTGAGTCTAAAAAGAGCAATTTGTCAAGTGTTTCATTGGCACAAATTGAAATGAAATGAGGTTTTGGGCTCTTGAGGTCACTTTGCAACAGGAAGAATTCATTATCTTACTATATACAGAGGAAAATGCCTCAAAATTGTATTTGCTTGTAAAGGATGAGTGCCCACACATAAAGCTAAAGTGGCAGAGGTCACTTACAAGAAATAAACTACATGAAATCAGACTCAATTTCCCCCTATTTATAACTTCCTACTTTTTCTTCCTGGTTAGGGTTGCTTTAGGGGTGTATTGCTCAGTGCACTGAGGGAAATGCTTGCAGAGCTCTTTGTTTTTTATGCAAAATCACTTGCACAAGTCTTGCTAGTTTGTCTATTGAAAGCACAATGCAGTCTCATATGTCTTTTTCCCCTTGGGTAAGAAGAGTTTGTTTTCTCTGTATGTTTCATATTATTCGGAGGTGTATATTTTCTCGTAAGACCATATTCTATTTTACAGCGTTCTTCCTATTACGTGGAGAAGGTGCAGTCTTGAATATTGAACAATTCATTGGGTGGTTACTGATGCTGATTGGTTTCAGTTTAAGGAGCAGGGAGAAGGGAAGTATGTGCTAAACACATCAATTCTGAGAATGAAAATTTTCATTATGTTTATAAATCGTTTATAAATCATATAATCAACAGAGAGTTGATTTTTATGTTTTCAGTTGGTCTGAGTTGATGACGTCTGCAAAGTCCTTTTAAATGAGAGAGAAAAATAGCATAGCTAAAGAGGATGAATTTAAGTAGGGACAGATGTGTGGAGGTAGATGTAGAGATACACTTTGTTACTCCCTTCCCACACTTTAACCCTTCCCAAACTCAGATATTTAGAAAGAAGGATTAGAAAGGCTTGCATATCAAGTCCAGTGGCCATTATTCACTCCTGTTCATTTCCTATAATCCAATCAAGTCTCCAAGACTTTTAAGTTTTTTCAAAGTTCTTTTCTAATAATGTGGCTTCCCATTTGTCCCTTTTCTCAGCTTTTTATGGCTACCATCCTTGACATGGATTGTAGTGAATGTATAGATTCATTACAGATATGGATAGTATGGATATTTTAACAATATTAAGTCTTCCCATTTATGAACATTACATGTCTTTCCATTTACTTTTGTCTTTTAAAATTTCTTTCAGCAGTAGTTTTTGTATGGTTTTCAAGTAGTAGATCAGTAAATGTTTGTGTGTTATAGTTTTCTTGGGTGATGGGTGGTTTTAGATATGCTTATGGTTCCCTTCATGGAGATACAGGATGCATGAAGAGAGCAGAGTGCAGGCCATAGTCAGGATCATGAACCCAGTGCTGGCCCTGTTGAGTTTCATGTGTCAGTATGGCATCTTCAAATGTACTTGGAAGTAGATATCTGGAACTAGACATTGATGATGGATAAAACCATAAGAATGGATAAAGATCCTTGGAGAATGTATATACAGAGAGAAAAATTCATTTTTTTGTGTTCATTATCCCCAGTAACTCAATTATTTGAGACAGTATCTCAGACTGCTAACCCTACTTCTACTTTGAGTGCAAGCCACAGCAGCCAAGAGGAAAGGAGAAAAGAGAACATTAAAAAGAGAATTCAGACAAGTAGTACCACATGTCAAGGCAGCAAAAGTGTGAATACCTGCTTATTGCCTTCTTCCAGCTGCCTGAAGACCATATTTAGCAATGATGTTTTATCTAGTAAGATCTCATTTTAAGAGCCTGTAGGTCGTGTGACTCTTTTCTCATTTTTTTAAATGACAAAAATAACTCTTGGCTTTGAAAGTTTGGGGAGGAAAAGACTGAGCTCCCCTTTTCCTTGTTTAATAATCTTCTCATTATTCTCTCTGGTCTCCAATTCATTTGATGGACCCAAATAATTTCATTAAGGCCTTTTTGTTGTTGTTGTTGTTGTTGTTTTTGTCTAATGGGTTCCAAGCTCTTTGTAATGCCAGGTGATAGTTTGGCTCTGTATCCCAACCCAAATCTCATCTTGAATTATACTCCCATAATTCCCAAGAGTTGTGGGAAGAACACAGTGGGAGATAATTGAATCATGGGGGCAGTTTTCCCTACACTGTTCTCATGGTAGTAAATAAGTCTCATGAGAGCTGATGGTTTTATCAGGGCTTTCTGCTTTTGCATCATTTTCATTCTCTCTTTGCCTGCTGCCATCCATATAAGATGGGACTTGCTCCTCTTTGCCTTCTGCCAGGATTTTGAGGCTTCTCCAGTTACATGGAACTATAAGTCCAATTAAACCTTTTTCTTTTTTAAATTGCCCGGTCTAGGGTACATCTTTATCAGCAGTGTGAAAGTGGACTAATACAGTAAGTTGGTACTGAGAGTGGTGTATTGCTGAAAAGACATCCAAAAATATGGAAGTGACTTTGGAACTGGGTAACAGGAAGAGGTTGGAATAGTTTAGAGGGCTCTGAAGAAGACAAGAAAATGTGGGAAAGTTTGGAACGTCCTAGAGATTTATTGAGTGGTTTTGCCCAAAATGCTGATAGTGATATGGACAAAAAGGTCCAGACTGAGGTGGTTTCAAATGTTGATGAGGAACTTCTTGGGAACTGGAGTATAGGTGACTCTTGTTATGTTTTAGCAAAGAGACTGGTGGCATTTTGCCCCTGCCCTAGGTATATGTGGAACTTTGGACTTGAAAGAGATGATTTAGGGTATCTGGTGGAAGAAATTTCTAAGCAGCAAATCATTAAAAAGCTGACTTGTGTGCTGTTAAAAGTTTTAAAAGGGGCCAGGTGTGGTGGCTTACATCTGTAATCCCAGCACTTTGCGAGGCTGAGGTGGGTGGATCATGAGGTCAGGAATTCAAGACCAGTCTGGCCAAGATGGTGAAATCCTGTCTCTACTAAAAATACAAAATAATTAGCTGGGCATGGTGGTGGGTGACTATAATCCCAGCTACTCAGGAGGCTGAGGCAGAGAATTGCTTGAACCTGGGAGGTGGAGGTTGCAGTGAACTGAGATCTCACCACTACACACTAGCTTGGTGACAGAGCAAGACTCTGTCTCAAAAAAAAAAAAAATAGTTTTAAAAGGGTAATGGAGCATAAAAGTGTGAAAAATTTGCAGCCTGACAATGCAATAGAAAAGAAAATCCCATCTTCTGAGGAGAAATTGAAGCCAAGCCTGCTGCAGAAATTCACACAAGTAATGAGGAACTAAATGTTAATCCCAAAGACAATGGGGAAAGTGTCTCCAGGTCATGTCAGAGGTCTTCACAGCAGCCCCTCCCATCACAGGTCTGGAGGCCAAGGAGAAAAAAGTGGTTTCATGGGCCAGGCCCAGGGTCCCCAAGCTGTGTGCGTGGCTTCAGATGGTGCAAGACACAAGCCTTGGTAGCTTTTACATGGTGTTGAATCTGTAGGTGCACAGAGTCAATATTGAGGTTTGGAAACCTCCACCTGGATTTCAGAAGATGTATGGAAATGCCTGGATACCTAGACAGAAGTTTGCTGCAGGGGTGGGGCTCCCAAACCTCTGCTAGGGCAGTACAGAAGGGTCAGGGGCAGAATGACATGGTTTGGCTCTGTATCCCCACCCAAATCTCACCTTGAATTGTACTCCCATAATTCCCATGTGTTGTGGGAAGGACCCAGTGGTAGATAATTGAATCATGGGGGCTGTTTTTCCCATACTGTTCTTCTGGTAGTGAATAAATCTCATGAGATCAGATGGTTTTATCAGGGATTTTCAAATGCTTTACCAGAGATTTGGCACACAAAGTCCCTACTGGAGCAGTGCGTAGTGGAGCTATGGGAAGAGGGCCACTGTCCTCCAGATCCCAGAATGGGAGATCCACTGACAGCTTGCACCTTGAACCTGGAAGTGCCACAGACACTGAATGCCAGTCCATGAAAGCAGCTGGGAGGGAGGCTGTACCCTGCAAAGCCACAGGAGAGGAGCTACCAAGACCATGGGAATCCTCTTGCATCAGCGTGACCTGGATGTGAGACATCGAGTCAAAGGAGATCAATTTGTAGTTTTAAGATTTGACTGCCCCACTGAATTTGGACTTGCATGGGCCCTATAGTCCCTTTATTTTGGCCAATTTCTCCCATTTGGAATTGTTGTATTCACCTAATGTCCATTGTATCTAGTCAATAACTAGCTTGTTTTTCATTTTATAGACTCATAGGTGGAAGGGACTTGCCTTGTCTCAGATGAGGCTTTCGAGTTAATGCTGAAATGAGTTAAGACTTTTGGGGACTGTTGGGAAGGCATGATTGGTTTTGAAATGTGATGACATGAGATTTGGCATGGATCAGGGGCAATGATATGGTTTGGCTCTGTGTCCGCACCCATATCTCATCTTGAATTGTACTCCCATAATTCCCACGTGTTGTGGGAGGGACCCAGTGGGAGATAATTGAATCATGGGGGCTGTTTTTTCCATACTGTTCTTGTGGTGAGGAATAAGTCTCATGAGATCTGATGGTTTTATCACGGATTTCCAGTTTTGTGTCCTTCTCATTCTCTCTTTGCCTGCTGTCATCCATGTAAGATGGCACTCCTTGCCTCCTACCATGTTTGTGAGGCTTCCCCAGTCACATGGAACTGTAAGTCCAATTAAACCTCGTTCTTTTAAAATTGCCTAGTCTCAAGTATGTCTTTATCAGCAGCGTGAGAACAGACTAATAAGTCATGTAAGACACTAAAAGTGGAATAGATTCTCTGCAGTCTAGAATAATTTGATGTAATTTGGCATTGAAGGATCCTGGACTGGGTGTGCAGGCAGCTCCCTCATTCAGTCAGTGATGTGAGATGACTACGTAGAGAATGAGCCCCTTCAGCTTTCCCCAATCCCTCCTCCCAGAGGAATGGTGGGATTTGTTAATTCTTAGCATTTCTTGGTTAAATTCTTTGCCCTTTTCACTGTTTTCCAATGATTCAGATGTGATTTAAATGTGAAGGGCATGAAAGAGATGGGATCATGATAATAATTTTTCTCATAGCACTTATAAATATGAAATATTATGTTGTATATCTGTTTGTTATTACAATGTAACATCCATAAGGCAGAAACTTTGCTTGTTTTGTTTACTACTTCATCTTCAATGTTGAGAGTGGTACCTAGTATTCGACAGTCATTCATTAGAGAGTTATGGTTAGACTATGTATTGGACATGTGTTCATTTTTGGTTCGGAAAATATGGTAACTGTGGCCATGTGATCTTGCATTAAATACATTTTAATTATTTCTTTTATAGCTGCTTTGATGATGTTTTCCTAATGTCATAGTTTACCATTGGTTCTTGGGTCTACCACTTGATACTGCTATCAGAGGTGAAAAGGTAGCTCTTTCTTTTTGGCAAGTTTGATTTAAACCTTAAATTCACTGTTAACTTGCCTGGCCTACAAAGAGAACTTGGTAATTGACAGTTGTATTCAAGTCTTGAAAGAACTCAGAGAGCTGGTGATTAGGAGTGCCTTCTAGCTGTCACTTTGATTTCAGTGGGATTGTACTTCAATGCTTTGCCTAGGAGCACAAGGAGAGAGAGTTTTCCTTTTCAGACTCCCTGTAGAAAAACTTCTTACCAGCATGGAAAATTAAAAAAAAAAAGGATACCTACTGACTTACTTTTCATCTGGAATTAATGTGATCAGCAATGTCTAAAGAAGGTAGATAAGGCATGTTTTCATTTCAGTGAAATCAAGATTTGCAAAGCTTTTGAGCTGCTAATCCTTCTCCCTCATTTTTGCTGCTTTTTCTTCTTTACTCCAGTGCAATGTCTGCTGCATCAAAACTACATCACTGACATGACCAGATCAGAGCCAAGATGAACATGCAATGTATGATGACTGAACACCATTACTCCACAAAGCAGCAGCAGATCTAGGATGAGGTTTGCAGTAGCGCCCCATCCTGATTACCAGCACCCCAGGAAATGGCATGAAAAGTGACATGCTGGGTTATTCAGGGGATCCTGGCAGCCATGGAACTTGGAACTGTATACTCACTCTTCCATGGGAGGCAAAACCTTTAAAAAAAAAAGTCACATGCCAGAAAATGGAGGAGATGTGACTGTGTTTTCAGTTTCCATTTATACTCTCATGGCTTTTGGATATAGCTTTACATTGACAACTAGAGCAGTGCTGCTGGAAAGCTAGAAGGTGGGAAAATGCTCTGAGACTCAGGAGCTCTAGATTGCTAATTAGGTTAAAGTTAGGCAGTGTGGCATGTTTGTAAATGAACTTCTGTTATAGTAAAGGAGGTAGATATAGTCTTCCAGCAGAAGCAGGGGCAAACCAAGGTATTATAGTGGGAATGAATAGTTGTTTAAATCAACATTAGGCAATTTTGGTCTTCTGTATTGTGGAAACCGGCCTCACTATTTAAAATGAGAAAATGAACAGAGTGAAAGAAAATACTAATTTGGAAAATGTCTTAGCCTGTGCATTGCAGAAAATAATCTTTTTGACAATTAGCTTGTTTTTAAAAGAAGAGATTGGGTGGATAACCTCTCACTAAATTAAAAAAAAAAAAGGCATAGTTCTTTGGGAGAGCCAAAGAGGGGGCTTGCTCTGTAGACTTCTTTAGTTTTTCTTCTAATTTTCAGTTCTGAGCCTCAGGAAATCTTTATTTTTTATTTTTTAATTTTTTTATTGCATTTTAGGTTTTGGGGTACATGTGAAGAACAAGCAAGATTGTTGCATAGGTGCACACGTGGCAGTGTGATTTGCTGCCTTCCTCCCCATCATCTATATCTTGCATTTCTCCCCTTGCTATCTCTCCCCAGCTCCCCACCCCCCACTGTCCCTCCCCTATTTCTCCCCGACAGACCCCAGTGTGTGATGCTCCCCTCCCTGTGTCCATGTGTTCTCATTGTTCAACACCCACCTATGAGTGAGAACATGTGGTATTTGATTTTCTGTTCTTGCGTCAGTTTGCTGAGAATGATGGTTTCCAGGTTCATCCATGTCCCTACAAAGGACATGAACTCATCGTTTTTGATGGCTGCATAATATTCCATGGTGTATATGTGCCACATTTTCCCTGTCCAGTCTATCATCGATGGGCATTTGGTTTGGTTCCAGGTCTTTGCTATTGTAAACAGTGCTGCAAAAGAAAACCTAGGCAAAACCATTCAGGACATAGGCATAGGCAAGGACTTCATGACCAAAACACCAAAAGCATTGGCAACAAAAGCCAAAGTAGACAAATGGGACCTAATCAAACTCCACAGCTTCTGCACAGCAAAAGAAATAGTCATTAGAGTGAATTGGCAACCAACAGAATGGGAAATCTTAACCTGTTGCTCTGCCACTGACTTGGCATATCACTGACAATACTTTGAAAAAGGAGAGAGAGATGGAGTTAGGAGAGATTCTATTAATATAAGATCTACTCCCTGGCGGGGTGTGGTGGCTCACACCTGTAATCCCAGCACTTTGGGAGGCTGAGGTGGGTGGACGGAGTCAAGAGATCGAGACTATCCTGGCCAACATGGTGAAACCCTGTCTCTACTAAAAATACAAAAAATTAGCTGGACATAGTGGCATGCACCTGTAGTCTTAGCTACTCAGGAGGCTGAGACAGAAGAATCACTTGAACCCAGAAGGCAGAGGTTGCAGTGAGTCAAGATAGCACCACTGCACTCCAGCCTGGCTTACAGAGTGAGACTCTGTCTCAAAATAAATAAATAAATAAATAAAACTCTGTTTCCTACAGGCAGAAAGCAGATGGCTTTGTCTTGTTTACTAAAAATTCTGTATGGTAGTTTCAAGGCAAAATCTTTATTTGAGCCATCTTCCCAGTGAAAATCCAGGCCTATGTAAGAGAGGATATATAGATTGGACGGGATAAAGAAGATTGGGTAGAGGACTAGTCGAGTGGCCAAGCAGTGGGGCTCTGGAGCTAGAATGGCCCTTCAGAATTATTCCAAATTGAGTGGAGTTACCCTCACACTGATCAGCCATTGAAGTGGGTCACTGTGGAAAGAGTGTGACCATGAACAAGGGCACTTTGCAGCTGAAGCATTCTGGAGGGTCGGGAACCAAAGGCTCTCCATCAGCTGTGTTTCCATCTGCTGCTGGGGCAGCAGATTTTGCAGAGAAGTGGGATCTGGCTGCATAAGCGTCCACACTTAGCTTCTCTGGGTCTTAGTTTCTGAAGCATATTTTGTTGAGAATTAAATGAGGCAATACATGAAAGTGCTTGGAGCTGTGCCTGTCATGAAGTAAATATTTAGTGATCACTCTGTACCAAGCACAGAGTGCTTAAATTATTTGCCCAGGTCTCATAGGTGGTAAGTAGTGGCCTTGGATCTGAGATCTGACTCACTCCAGTCTGTTTTTAGTCACAACATTAAATATCTTAACACGGTAGAATTCAGATCAGTTTGGAAAGGTTTACTTCAGCCTTGTTTGCTCAGTGAATGTATTTCACATACAAAAGGCCTTCCTAGCCAAGCCTGGCTGCAGGAACTCTCCTTCCCTTTGCTGGGCAGCAGTGTGTTCTTCCCCTTTCCTTCTTCTCTTTCTCTCTACGGAGTTCTCTTCCCACCTGTCGCCCCCTTCTCTGGCTTCCTACTTACCTCTGGTGATTAATTGGCTTGAGCATACTTTGGAGCAGGAAGCTGACCTAAGTAGCAAGGATGGAAGGAAGGAGAAGGGACAGCCCTGGACTGTTCTTCTAGTCTCAAGGCTCACAGCACTCTGCCCCTTTCCCGCTGTTCCCCATATCCAGTTGCCCGGCTTGATTCTTTACATTTAGTGTCCTATCTTAGGTCTGGAAATAAAATGCTGAGAGTATTCTTTGTGGAGTAAGTTGTCTGAACCTTAGATAAATTTTACTTTAGTGTGTGTGTGTGTGTGTGTGTGTGTGTGTGTGTGTGTGCACGCGTGCGTGCGCTTTTGTATGCAAAGATCTACCTTTCAGACCTTCTACAGGAAAATTGTTTCCTGTCTCCTCAAACTGACACATAAATGAATAACTTGAACAGTCTGTTTGTAAGTTGTGGCTGCCTCTATTTTCTTCCTCCTTGAACTACACGTTGAAGAGCCAATGAGATTTATTTTTTCTTTGTGAAGGCATTGAGGAAAAAACATTTGTAAATAAATTATCATATGCATTGTATTCTAAGGAATGCCATGAAGCAAAAGGAGCTGTATTTTCAAAAGGCTTACAGCCTGGATCAGGGCTTCATGACACGAAAAGAAGTGGGGTTGAATTTTATGGAATACTTAGTTCTGGATTTGCAGCACAAACTTAAAGCTGACCATTTTAAATTGTTGATGTCAAATGCAACTATATACATTCTACCGATAAGTGAGCAATAGGAATGTAGATCATTTGTGAAGCCAAGTGGTCAACTCAGTGATGAAATTTACTAGCTGTTATCAGACCTACCAAAGCCTTCTCTTTATGATTTTCTGGTTCTCACTCATCCAAGAGTCTTAGCAGGGAGAGGGCCAGAATTCTACGGCCTTTACTGTCTTTTTTGTCTCTTTACTTTTCCACAGAGGAGGAAGAGTGACTTAGTTTCATTAGTAAGTTTGGAAAGAGATAATGGGCATGGGCTTCCAATCTGTCTTTTCTTTTTAGGCACGGACCTGCCTACAGAGAGCCTGAGTTCTCCAACCAGAGTGAAGCACTTCCTAGAACTGAGTATATGCATCTGTCTAATGGTGAAGTTCAGGTATGTAAAATTCATTGACTCACAAATATAAATCACATTCTCTAATATCAGCTTAATCAGTAAAATCGTGATATTCTATTTTGGATTCCACCTGTCTTATTCTTGTGTTATTCCTTAACTGATTCAAAACCTAGGTGGGGATTATGGATGTCATTTATCAATCTCCACTCATTTCTAAAGCTCAGATGTTAGTGTTTCCTAAGGCATTAACTCCAGACCCAGACCCCTTTATGCTAGATGGAATAGCATTTATTCATCACAATTCATCAATGTAAGTGAGTTCATGTGGGATGTGTGTGTGTGTGTGTGTGTGTGTGTGTGTTTCTTCTGAAGAGAAACTCTTGGGAGACAAGAATTAGGTAGAAACTGCCTAGTTGGGTAGGTCCTCTTCAGTTCAACTAAACAAATCCTCAGTAAGCTCTAAGATGGGCTAGATGGTGCACCAGACACAGGACACAGTTATTAATAGAACGTATCCAAGGAGCTTTGGATCCTACTAAAGATAATGTGATGTGGGAAGGCAACACAGGGGTCAGTGTGGAAGAGCAATTGTTCTTTTTTTCTATTTATAATACCATTACTGAAGGAACAGTCCTTGGGTTAGGCAGTAGGATTGAGCTTCATGCTGCTAATAAGATTAGTGAAAGGTTATCTGTTGTTCTTCTCCTCATGCCAAGTTTTGTATAGTGGATCAAGGCATTATATTAATTATGCAGAGAAGTGTAGATAAGAGATAGAGATTATGTGCCCTGGAGCTTGACTGACTAGCTTTCTCTCCTTGCTTTCTAGCTGTGCAATCTTGGAAAGTTATTTAACTCTTCCGTGTTTCAGATTCCTCATAGAGGAAACAGGGATGATAATAGTACCTGCATGGTAGCATTATGGTGAAGATAAGTGAGTTAATACAAACAGAGTATTGAGAACAGTGCCTGGCACAGAGCGGTTCTCAACAGATATTAGCTCCTGTGACATGGGAATGGGAAGGAGGGATAATAAAAAGGAGAAGATATGCCAGGAAGACAAAAAGCGTGGCTCCTAACACAGCTCACTGGAAGGCTTTTGGTCTAAGACTTTCATCAGTCATGGTGGGAACAGATAAAATAGCAGAAATGGCTTCCACATGCAGAGAGCAAAATCAATTACTGACCAGTCTGTTCATTTTACCCCAAGTTTTTGTTTTCCATCCACTTGTCATAGCAGGAAAGCTTGCTGTTTGTCTGTCATCAGTGTCCATGTGTGGCAGGGAGAGGTAGAGTGTTTTGCAGCCTTCACCAAATCCTACTTGTTTTGGATGAGTAGTGAGACATGAAGCTAAGCCCTAGTGTTTTTTTATTCACTCTAATGCTGTAGATATTTATTTCGAACACTCATTCTGACTGTATTAGAAAAGTTGGACAAAATGCTTATCATTGAATTAAAAAGGGATTTATTAAATGCCCACTAGGTACGTAGATGTATAACAGAAACTTGCATAGTTATTGTATAGTTTAACCTCATAAAAATCATTGAGGGGATTACCCTGACTGGGTCGTTACTTATGGTATGCATGTATCGAAGTATCAGCTGGGCATGGTGGCTCATGTCTATAAGCCTAATGACTAAGGAGACTGAAATGGAATGATCCCTTAAGCTCAGAAGTTCAAAGCTGCCGTGAGCTATGACTGCACCACTGCACTCCAGCCTGGGTGATGGAGTAAGACCTTGTCACTTAAGAAAAATCATATGTATCCCATAAATACTCAAAAATATGTATGTCTATTATGTATCAATTTAAAAAGAAGGTTTTTTAAAGCATATAGATTTTTCTCTGATACCTAGTTAGGAAAAAATTAAAAGTGGCCTACCTATCCTAAAACCACCCTGAAATTATTTGAGGTAAATATTGTTATTTTGGTTTTCTAGATGAGGAAATTAAAGTTTAGACAGGTAATGTGTTTTTCCAAAGACGTTGAGATAGAGCCTGCTGGAATTTGAATTCAGATCTTCTAAAAATGTGTTAAAATCTACACAGATTTAATGAGGTCTTACCATGTATCATAAGCAAATTGTCTACTCCTTTTATGAACTTTATGAAATTTTAGAAGTACAGAAAATCATGAAGAACAAAATCAAAATCATCTATAATATCACAAGTCAGAAATAGCTACTCTTTAAATTTTGGAGTGTTTTAGTGTAATTTTAATACATAGGTATATGCTCTTTTTTTTCTCTAAAGAAAACTCTGCTTTCTATGTTATTAAAAACTCCCCTTTAAATTATATGTTATGAGGGCTTTTTATATTTTTAAATAGTCTTCTAAAACCTGATTTTAAATTGCTGCTTTTCATCATGGGGATGAATAAAATCCTTATTGTTTATATTTATGTTTTCAATTTTTCCCTGTTTTAAACAATGATGCCCTCAACATCTTTGTTCACAATTCTTTTTGCATGTCTCTAATTTTTCCCTTAGATTTCCAGAAGTATACTTACTGCATAAGAGGTTGTTCCACTATTGATTGCTGTATAACAAACTGACCCAAAACTTAGTGACATAAAACAACTACCATTTTATTATGCTCAGAGATATTGTGGGTTAAGAATTCAGAAAGAACACAGTAGGGATGGTTGTTCTTTGCTGCATGATGCTGGGACCTCAGCTGATAAGACGCCAAGACTAAGCTTAACTAGTACTGTGGACTGTTGATACTAGATACCGCCTCTCTGTATTTTTGTGCTTAGGTGGTAGCTCAGGGCTCCAAGAGTGAGGAGTCCAGTGGTGTGAGGCAGAGGTTCATGGGCTGTATTAACTAGCCTTAGAGGTCTTAGGGTATCACTTTTGCCATACTCTATTGGTTGAGGCAGTCACAATCACACCTCAGTTCATAAGGAAGGGATACAGACACCATTACTTAATGAGAAGAGTACCAAGGAATTTATAGCCATGTTTTAAAACTACCATAGAGGATATAAACCACTTTCAGGATTTTGGCATACATTATCAAGTTGCCCCTAGAAATGTAAAAATCAACACTTCTTCCAGTGGTGGCTAATAGTACACTCTCACCTCTACTGGATGTTATAACTTTGAGAGATACTTGTTAATTTGATAGGCAAAAGATAGCATATCATGTCATTTTAATTTTTAATTATGTGAGTACTGGTGAGATTTTACATGAATTTTTATTCACCTGTCAAAATTTTATGTGAATTTTCTATTTTTTGTTTATTTCTCTGTTAGAGTAGTCATCTTTTTCTCATTAATTGGTAGGTGTTATTTACATAGTAAGACTAAGTCAAGGTGTTCTGACTTAAATTGAGTTATTTCACCACCACTGTTTAGCAGCTCTAATCAATAGGCATTTTTAGTACTAATGATGCGTAAGGCACTCTTCACTTTTAATCCCAATTCTGCCTTTCCAAACTGTGTGTATTGGACAATTTAATAGAGCCTTTGGACCTTTGTTTCCTCCTCTGTAATGCTGGTTAATAATATCCCCATTTCACTGGTTATGTGGGTGCTCAGTAATGTCTATGCCAATGCTTCAAAGAAGGCTTATTACATGCAAAGTGTCCAATAAATGTTAGCGGTTATTCTTCATATTACTGCTGTCATCATACCTGGATATTTGTGAGTATTTTAGCAATTATCTAATTATTGCCCAATTTGCAACTATGTGAATCTGCTAGTCATGTCCAAATCATCTGTCTTTTGAATTTGAAAGAGCTGTGATTGTTCTGAGAAAAGTTTTATCTTTTGTTTATTATTATAACTTGGTTCTCAAGTTTCCCAAAGGAGGTTAAGTCACTTACAAAGCAGGGTAGGCTGGGTAACAGGGTTGTAGGGCAACTTAGTTAACGGATGAAGTACTTGGCAATAATCAGTACCCTCAATTGCCTTGCCAAAATAATTAGAGAGAGAGGAGGAAATAACTCATTTCTTTGTGAAACTCCTGAGACAAAACTAAATTTGATGGCATTTCCTCTGTCTCTTTGACATTTTCCATTCAGTCAGACTGACTGAGCACAGAATCAAGCCTCACAGAGCACACTGTAGAGTAGCAATGATGAAAGGAAAATAAAACTCTCTTCACTAGAAGGATAAATCCCAAAGGGCTTGCCTTGTTTTGACTCGGGAGAGGCTGTTGAAACAAAAGGCCAGGGGCCTGGGTCTGAAAGGAACTAGGCAGGGGTCAGCCCTCATCCTGAAATTACCTGGACTTGTGTGCCTTCTTCCCAGCGTGGACTAGCCTCCCTGGGCTCCTTCCTTCCGGAGCCTCATGGTGGTAGTGTTGGAGCACTGTGAACTGATGTATGGAAGTCCTGGGGTTGGGCCTGGCAGGCTGTATCCCCACCACCCTGGGGGCATTGAACATTTGTTGTCTCCAAAGAGGGTGTCCCTGGCTCCAGCCCAGCTGTCCCTGTGTGATAACCACCATTGCTAATATTCTAGTGATGAGCCACTTTGGTCCGTTCCTCAGCGGCCTCTGATCACCCTGTGAAATATGAGTTGAGAGAGTTTTCTGTGACAAATGCCTGCTTCACTGAGCTCCTATTCAGGCATCGGGTATCAGCGCTTGCCACAGACAACCCTTTCAGACCTGCCAGCCAGACAGTGACAGATTCAACCTCCTGCTCAGACTGTCAGGGGAGTCTTGAGTCTCCCTTTCAGGCCTGGGCTTGTCACAGGAACGCCTGGCCAAATCCTGCCAGGGCTCTGGGCTGCACCTGTGCTTCCAAATGTCAGTGGGCTTGAGAGCCAGGCACTTTCCACTCTTCCTGTCAAGGTCAGCTGGCTGAGATGGGGGAGGGTGAGCTCCCGAGTCCAGGCTGATCTGGCTCTTTTGTCCTTTGCCCTGCGTCAGAAGACAGATCTTTCAATACCAAGGGTCCCTGGACTTGTCGAAGAAAGCATTGAAGAGATCTTGGGTAAAGTTTCTCCATGAAGATCATTAGTCCAGGCAAATTTACTTCTCTGAAATGTCCTTTCCAAGTTTTCCTTAGCTTTATCTTGTTGGTGTTTGTTGAATAAAAAGTGAAGGAGAACCAAGTTAAATTACGGGTGGTAATGAAGAAGTGGCTCACGTTCATGACCGCTTTTGAGATTCTGCCAGGGTCGGCCATGTGGTGCTCATCGTGATGATTTATATATCAGAAGTTGTAACCTGATGATCTATGGACTGAATTTGACAGAAATAATTCTTATTTGGCTTACAGCGTGTGTTTGTTGTTAATCAAACTTGATGCTAATGTTTAGAATTCAGAAAATTTCACAAACAACTGCTGGTGTCTCTTCAAACACTAAAAGCTCTAGCATCACTGGGCTTGCATCCTTGCATGGAGACAGTTGGGGTAAATCAAGTTGTTGCCACTACTTGCTTTAGAGTTTGCCATCATCCTCATCTTTTCCTACTGTTATGCCCAAGCTGCTTCTCTTATTTCTATTACAGGGATGATCCCTGTAGATATTTCAGTTGGTGATTCCTGGCACAAACACTGTTCTTCATTTCTGCACTGAATTTTGAATGAACTTTATTAGTAAGTTCACCCCATCCACCCTACTGCTACTAGGATTTTCATGATTTAAATGCAGTAAATAACAGGAAAGAAGAAAAATCATCAGTTTACTCATATGTGAGGACTGTAGTTCAGCATTGCTAACTCTTAGCTCTTGACCTTAGACAAATGCTCCATAAGTGATGAACCTCATGACAAGTTTGGGTGTTGCTACTGAGAGGGGAAAAGAAACACATTAATTGAGACCCATTATATTATCTCATTTGAAGTCCTTATAAAAACCTGTCCAGGAGCAAGACTTTGTCACAAAACAAAAACAAAAACCAAAACCTGTCCAGGTTAGTGATATGATTTCTTTTCTACAAGTGAGGAAATGGGACTTAGAGTTAAGCCCCATTTTTTAGAGCTGGAAATTAAGGGAACCAGGACTCATATTCATTTTAAAGTCCTTGCTGTTCTCTACAACTAACTGCCCCACTCAGTGGAATTCCGTGACATCTTTTTAGGCTTAAATTCAGGTATTGCTAAAGATGCAAAGTCTACCAGCCTCATTAAACAGGATGCATGTGGACTTTAGAGTCTTTTATAATTAAAGAAAAATAAAAAACTATACTTATATTGAGGACTGGTTTTCCTAAGATAATTTTTTTAAACCACATGATTTTCAGATCAAATGGTGCTTTGATTTTAACAAATAAAATAAGAGCAAACTTTTATAGAGCACTTACTTTGTATTTATATGTTATTTTATTTAACCCTCTCAGCAACCATATTGGGCAGATAGAGTTATTATCTGTATTTCAAAGATGAGGAAACTGAGGCATAGAGAGAGAATCCTGAGAGACATGAACAGACTGCTTGATGACCTAGCTGTTAGGTAGACTGAGATTACAACTGTAAAGGAAGCTTACACTTCTAACTTTCTGACCCTTGGTGAATATTGACCAAGATAATGAAGATGCTCTAGCCGTTGTCTTTCTGCAGTCTATACCTAGCATTGGCCTGTTCTCCAGGGTCATGCTGCGAAAACCCCTGGAGGACTGCTTTGTCCAAACAGAAATCTTAAAATGCTTCCATAAATGACAGTTTAGGAAGGCCATTAGTAGTCCTAGTTTCTATAAATAAATTTTTTCAAAGTGGTTGATATGCGCTATAGAAATTGTCTGAATTTTCATATACAATGAGTTTTATTGACTGTGAGAAAAAGGTTTGGATGCTCTAACTCCACTGTGTTAGGTTCGCTGTTTTAAATTTGCATAGGTGGGGTTAGTTTAAATATTTGAAGTATTTGAATGAAAAGCATTTGAAGTGAGGGAGAGTGATTATACCTTCTCTGTCCTTACCACTGAGGGGCCATAAGGGGTCACTTTGCCTTTCCTGAAGTAGAGAAGTCACCTCAAATAGATTTGCAGAACTAGTTCCTGATGCTTGTTTTTGAAAGTGTTCCTTGTCACAATTTTCTCTTAGCAATTGCAGGTTGGTCTTTGTCTTATGGAGCCCAGGATCCAGTGACTGCTCGAGCCTTTGGCTGTGAGAAAGAGCACATAAGCAACAGTTATATCATCCTGCTTTTCCTGTCATTCCTTCTAACATTTCTGGACCAATTTGAGATCTAAGAGGTGTCTACAATGCTTGGGTGCATACCACCATACCATCGGCAACTGTACATTTCTTTGTAGGAACCAAAATGTTCTTGTTTTGGGGGTAATTAGGTAGAAAACAACCTGAACAACTCATAGCTAAAGCTTATAAACCTCTACAGATTTGATTGGCAGCATCTGGCATACTCCTCTTCTCCTCTTAAGAGACATACTGGATTCGAATCAGCAGAAAAGCTACACTTGCACTCTATCTCATCTTTAGAAAAGCATTGCTTACCCCAGGTCCCATCTCAGCTGGTTGAGTGAAAGCCAGGGCTGAACTCTGTATTTTTGGTACTATTACCTGCCATGTTTCCTATTCAACTTCTCAGTGTTCCCAGGATTAGTTTTGGGCTTTTTATTCTTGCTTCCTTTCTATTCCCTCTCAGGATAATTGTATTTAAAATCTGTAGCTATCTCTTAAAGGTGTTGACTCTTAAAGAAGACAACCTTAGATCACATATGTCCTCTGTTCTGGAGTCCTGTATACTCTCTGCTGATAGAACCCATCCCTTTGGATGTTCTTTTGGCTTCTCAAAACCAATAGTCTTTAAACTAAGCTTATTGCCTGCCTTACTGTCTCATTGCTCCTCTTTCTGTTTCTGCAGTGGGTATCAAACTTCAGCATGCATAAATTCTGACTCATTAAGTCTAGAATGCGGCAAGAAACTGACATTGTTTGCACATCCCTCTAGTGATTCTGATGTCTGTGGTCCATATGCAACACGAACAAAGGCAACGTAGTGAATGTGCTTGTCTCCATCTGGTCACATGAGCTGGAAATCTTAGAATCACCCTGGGCCCCTCTTCTCTCTCAACTCACATCCAAAGGTCTACTTTATCCTGTGCATTGTCCTTTTTCATGTCCTAAATCAGTCCCTTTCTCCCTATTTCCACTGCTGGTCTCTTCATTCTATCTTAGGTCATCCCAACCTATTCCTTCTTTCTCCTTGGCTTACTCTTGCCCCTTCTGTCTTCTTTCTCCCATACCTGCAGAGTGATCCTTCCAAAATGCAAATATCATATGGCGACAACACTTCTCAAAGTTCTTAATGACTCTATTTTAGAGGATAAAGGCTAACCTTCTTAGTATGGCATATTAGGTCTTTTGTCATCAGGCCTCAGCATTTGCATCTAGCTTCACCTCTTTGTCAGTCCCTCATTTCAACCTACACTCCAGAAACATCAGAATATTTTTAAATTTGGGCATGTTTTAGTCCTGTATTCTTCATGCTGTTGGATAGGCTAATCATTTTGCTTCAATTCCGATTCCTTTTCTCTGGCTGGCTAGATTTTACTTTGTCATCCAGTGAATCAGGTCAAACATTTCCACTTTGGGGAAGCCTTCTATGACCTTTGCTGGCCGAATTAAAGATTTTGCTATAGAATTAGAACTCTGTGTTTATGGATATTACATAGTTTTCATTTTATTGTTTTACTTTTCTTCAAGCTAGAATGTGATTTTCTTGAAAGCCTTGACTGTGTCTTTAATCTCTGTATGCATAGTACCTACCTGGATGCCTGATGTTTAGTAGGCATTTCAAAGATGTTTGAGAATGAATGGCCAAATGTTTTTAAACAACTCAGTAAGGCCTTAGCCACATTAGGATTCAAAATCAGGAGGAATGTCTTTCTGTCATAACTCTTACAACATCAGTGGCTCTCATGTCTTAGGGAGGTGTATGTGAAGAGCATCTTATTACCTTTTTACCTTTTCCAATGTTCGTTTACTAATTCAAGTTCCTGGGGTGAGCAAAGAAAGCTAGTAGTCCACTGCTAAAATAAAAAGTCGAACCTAGCCTCCAAGGTGATTTTAAGATGTGGATGTCAAGCCTAATTTGTACCAAATGAAATGGAAATTTCAAGGAATCTGCTTTCAACTCAATTTAAGTCTAGAGCAAGGGAGTGGCAAACAAACTTCTTGTAACTAGAACTCACACAGAAGCCAGGCTATTGTGAAAGCGATTCTTGCTTTGAGTGGGAGTCTGGGAGTAAATTACTAACTTGATTATGCAAATATTGTTGTAAGCCTCTCTAGGATATACTGTTTCTTATTAAACATGGTCAATCAGCCAGGATTCAAAAGGCATTTATTAAGCAATTGTAAAGAATCTGTAATTGTACAGAAATAACAGGACACTCTTTTTGTCAGAAAGAGACCAGCATGTAAACACACAACTTAGCCTTTAGAAGTCCCGTGCTGGCTGTAAGGCTGGTTGCCTTGCTGGGAGCTCGGACGCACCCCCCGCCCCCCGCTCTTTTTTTCCCTTTTACAAGCCCCGAGCAAGCTCAGACATGCTCGGGCATGTTCCCTTCTCCCTTGCTCGCACAGCCTGGTTTTCTCTTAAAGAGCCCAGTATGCAAACAAGGTGCTGCAACCATAGCTTGTTAATAACCAATAGCAGCTAAGCCCTAACAACCAATAGCAGCTAAGCCTTAACAACCAATAGCAGCCGAGTTTTAACAACCAATAGCAGTCGAGCTTTAACAACCAATAGCAGGCAAGTAATTCCAACCAACAACAAGCCAAGTCCTAAGTCAAGGCTTGTAACTTACCCAATAGCAGTCTTGCTCTCCCACAACCAATCAAGCTGTTTCACTCCCTATAAAAACCCCCGATCTAAAAATAGACTTTCTAAAAATAGCCCAAGTCACTCCCTATAAAACCCCCTGTCTGAGAGACGTCAGTGCGACTTCTCTGGCCTCTCCTGTCTGGACTGCAGAATCTCACCCGGGAGCCTAAATAAATTCCCTTGCCTTGGATTATCTTGGTGCTGGCCTCAGTTTCTTCGCTTTATCCTCGGAAACAAACCTTACACTGGCAATTTATCAAAATTCTCTTCTGCATCAAAAGAATAAGAACAGAGAATTGAGAATCGGTATGAAAGAAGCTTCTGTTTCCTGTTGTGAAAGAAAAATTCCCTAAGGGGAGGTGACATCTTCAATGTTTTAAGTGAGAGACACCTCATCCTGCATTTTTTTAAGAAGAGTATTTCAGAGGGAAGCCATGTTTGATGGGTTATGCTAAAGGTGCTCCTAGAAAGGGACATGTTCATTGAACAAGAAAGCCAGTGTGGGTTCTGCCAACGGAACAGAAAAGCCAGGTGGCTTTTTGGTGGAGGGCACTGTGGGAGGAACTGCCTCAATATCAAACTAGACTTGGTTGAGTCCAGGGAGCAGGGTCAGTATCTTTCTGTAGGCAGGCTCAGCAGAACTATGTGATCAAATGAAGATGGAACTCAGCATGAAAACCACAGCACAAAGAAAGAAGTACATAGCAGGATATCTTTGGTTAATAGAGAATTTCCTCATCTGTAAGTGAATCCTGTTTTAGATTTTAAAAGTATAGTATTCCTCTGATTTAAAACAAAAGAAGTTAGTTTAGGAGCAGAACATTTCTAAGCATTTCCAGTGTTGTTGTCTCCTGGGGAAAGCTGTTTTCCAAGTGACCATGGTGCTTAAATGATGGAAGGCAAAAACTTCTGTTTGCTTGCAACTGGGCCAAAAGGGATGGACGATGCTGCGGCCTCTTGCTTGGGAGCAAGAGAGCCAAAGGAGTGGAGGTAGAGTTCTTCTGAACTCAGGAAAACTCTCAAAAAGAGATTATTTTGAAAGGTGGAACTTTTAAAAAAATTGATAATGAATTTTAATTCTTATTCTTGTCAATACAAGAGGATGGGAATTGGCTCAATTGGATCCCACAGAACATTGTAAAGGGCAATAACTTCTGACTTCTTGGTGAATCCAGAGGGCAGCATAATATCACTCATTCTTTTGAGGGTTCTTCCTCAACCAACTAGTGCCTAACAATCAAGGACCTCTGATTGCTCACCGGGTGCCTAGTATCAGGGGCACTTACCTGCCTCTGCTCTTAGGTCACCGCAGCTGTGAAAAAATCTGGGAGTTGAATTCAGCTTCCAGATGAATTATTTGTAAAACACAGTCCACTCAATGTTAAGAATTTGCAGCAATTTGGATTATAACATGCAGGGGTGGGGTGCTAGGGGAGGAATAGCAGCGGGGTGGGAGGCTAGGGGAGTAGGGGAGGGATAGCCTTAGGAGAAATACCTAATGTAGATGATGGGGTGGTGGATGCAGCAAACCACCATGACACGTGTATACCTATGTAACAAGCCTGCATGTTCTGCACAGGTACCCCACAACTTGAAGTATAATAAAAAAGAATAAAGTATATAATAATATAACATAGAAAAAAATAAAAATAAATCTCCAGGAAGGGTGTGGTGGCTTACACCTGTAATCGTAGCACTTTGGGAGGCTGAGGTGGGAGAATTGCTTGAATTCAGGAATTTAAGACCAGCCTGGGCAACATAGTGCAAACTCATCTCTACTAAAAATAACAAAAGCTGGCAGGGCACTTTTTTGGTGGTGGTGTACACCTGTAGTCCCAGCTAATTAGGAGGCTGATGTGGGAGGACCACTTGAGCCTGGAAGATTGAGGCTGAAGTGAACTATGATTGCACCACTGCACTCCAGTCTGACTGTCAGAGCAAGACCCTGTCTCAGAAAAATTATGAGTAAACAAATAAATGAACCTCCACAGGAAGCAAATGTGGTATTAGGAATTCGTTATTGTCCTACAGATAATAGTATTAGCCTACATCAACTTGTCACAAATTACTCAATAAATCCTACAATAGAACTTAGAGGGAGAGCCAAAGATTTCTCTTCCTTCCTTTAGTATACTAGAATACAAAGGGGTTTTGAGGGTACTAGGATGGCATAACAGCCTGATGGCCCTTGTCCATTCTTTCAACATGGGGCAAGAAGAATTTGAAAGAACTACATGGAATCCTTAGAGTGTATGTCTACACTTTATGATACGCTGAGTAGAATAGGTTCAAGATGAAGTCTCTCCTAGAGACACTACCATTGTGCTACTGAATTTTGTTCTGATTTGAGGATAGAGCTTAAGGATCTTATCTTAAAATAAAAAATATCCTATTAACAATAGATTCTTGAAGTTTTTGATATCTCTATGAGCTCTTGCTGGGGAATTTAGGGATATGAGTTTCACTCAGGCTAGGATTTCAATTGCCAACCAAGCTATCTTTTACCTTCTCTGGGCTCCAATTCCTTTATCTGTGAAGGGAAAGGGGTTAAATTGGATGCTTTATTAGATATCTTCTTGATCTAAAACTTAGTTAGAAGAAATTTCTTTACTCATTTCTGATGCGGATTCACTTAGATGTCATAGATCTGATAGATCTGTCTTAGATCTGATAGATATTTAAGGCTACATACTTATTTGTTACTATATTAGGTGAAAGGGTAAGTCTAAAACGGTGAATAGCAGAGTCTTACTTTCAAGAACCTTAAAATATAGTGTGTATGGAGAGTGAGGAGCAATAATTAATATAATAAATAACAAGCATAATTCAGTGTAATACACAATAATTTATGGGAAGTATAAAGTGCTTTGGAAACTCAAATGAGGGATACCTTACTTAGCTTTTGGAAGTAAAGCAGATGAAGATGGTTTCTAGGAGAAAATGGCATTTAAATTGGGCCCTGAAAGGGTTCTGCTGAGCAAGAGAATGAGGAGTTAGAGTGGCAGAGTGGGTTATATTCAGAGGAAAGGATTTGCACAAGGGCTTAAGGGGAGTGGGCAAAAAAGGAATATCAACAATATGCTCATGAAGCTGGAGGGAATTCAGCATGGAAAACACAGCATAGAGAAGGGTAGGGGTACAGCAGGAGACGGTTGAAAGTGGAGTGAGGGCAGGTCATGCAGTGAACCAGGGAGTTTGGCTCTTACTCTGAAAATTGGTGGGAAAGTGGGAGCTTTTGAAGCAGGGGAGTGAAGTGGTCAGTGCTTTGTTTTAGAAAGATCTTTGGCTGCAGCGTGTAGAAGGGTTAGAGGTGGAGGTTTGGCTGGGCAACTCTGAGCTGGAGGGTGAAACCAGTGAAGATGCTTTCGTTTTTGACAAGGCCACCAGCTGTGTAATTGGAGTTTTCCAGGCTGGTGGATGTGGATCCTGAGGCTATGAGCTAGGAGAGGCTAATGAGAGGGTACCAGATGCTGCCTTTTAGACTTGGGCCCCCTCTGTGAGTACCTCAGCAGGTCAGAAAGGAGCTGCTCACTGCTTCTAACCTGGGCATTAACCGAGTCGATCGCCCTACCCAGATTAGGGCTTGTATTTGCAGCCTCACCAGGAACAGAGAAAGAAGAGCCAACTCTCTTGCAGGCAGATAGTAAGGAGCTGAGGCTCCGCAGGACACTATCAGTCAGGATTTGCTCATTAGCTGGCTGAGTTGTCCAAATGGGTCCATATGCCCCACAGTTTCTGTCCATACCCTTGGATGACTTTGTCACTCTCAGCTTTTGTTTTGTTGCTTTATAAAATACTTGGACTTTCCAGAAAATGTACAAACTCCTCCTTTGTTGGAGGAGACATCTTGGCCATGCTTGCAAAGGACTGTAGGCCCCTGGAGGAGGGGCTTCTCAAACACCTAGAAAGATTCAGGGCTAAAAAGGGAAACAGCCTTGGCTGTCTGTCTTAAGGCCCTCCTGAGGCCTAGTAGACAGAAGAAACACATATGTAAATAACACAAATATGTGGTAGCTGTACCACATCCCGTTCATGCTTGGAGACCGGAGAGTTCAGAAGGGATGGGCTGGGGTTGAGGGATAAGAGTTGTCAATCTCTCTCTCCAAAGGAATTTATTCCTATAGCTCTTCTTTGGTGTGCTTTATTTCTGGGCCTGAAGCCTATCCACTGGGTGTTAGTCCTTGGGGAATCTGTGCAAAGCCCATGGATGGGCCGTGGTTTCACAGGAGCTCTGTAAATGTATTATCTTGGATTGTATTTTGCCTGTCATCACTGTGTATAACTATGCATAACTCTTTCAGTAGGTTGTAATTCCTTGAAAACAGCAAAGGTATTTATCCAAAAGCACTAAAGCATGGTGCCTTACACCAGTAGGTGCTCAATAAGTGCTACTTGAAATGCAAGGGAGTGTGTGTCTAGGTTTGCTCACTCTACTTTTAAGAGTTTAGTAGGGAGGTCCTTGTTAGGGTGTGCTGTCACCATTCACATAGTTGAAATGACTGGATTCTAACCTTGGGCAGTTTCTTGAAATTGAAGAGATCATAAATATCTGATATTTCTAGGGTGCTCCACAGCCATGAGTGGGTCTAGGGAAAGCACAACCTTATGTATTTGCAATGGCCTTGGAGACCATTCATTGATTCTTGTCATATTACAACAATTCACTGGGTACTCCCCACATTCCAGTCCTCAGAACCAGGCCATGTGTTCAAGACTTTATATCCACTGTCTTCCTTAGTCCTCACTGCAACCTGTGTAAGTATTATTGCTATTTTTCACAGGAGGTCATCTAGGCCTCTGGAGGTTATGTCATTTACTCAAGGTCAGCCAATCATGCTAGAGCCAGGACTCATCCCTGGGTCTGTCTGACTCCATAGCTCATGCCCATTCTATAGCTCATTACATAGTTTCACTAGTTGGGTTAGTGGGCTTGGGTTTTGGGAAGGTGGACCAGTGTTTACGGATGTTTCACTGAGCCTAGAGGACTGAGGATAGGCATGTTGGGGAAGGGATTTGCTTCCTGAGAGATGACACAGCAGGTGGAAGGCTTCCACAAACTCCAGATTCTCTCCTCCTGGCCCAGGGATAAGAAAAGAGTTCTTATCCAGAACTCCCAGGTATGTCTAGATATGATCCAGAAAGAGAAAGAAATGAGGTGTGATTCTGGAAGAGGGGCCATTTATGGGCAGAACAATAGAAAGCAATGGTGTATGTGTATGTGAGCGTGTGTGTGTGTGTTGTGGGGGCAGTTGTTGATATCAGATCTCTAGGGCCTCTGACTAATGTCTCTAGAGATATAAACCACCACCTTGAGTGTTTGGTGAGTTTTTTGAATCTCTGAGCAAAATGAGCTGAGTGGGTGGTTCCTAGTCTCTTCCAGATTGTCACACCTGAGCCACCGTGCAAGGAAAATGCAATTTGGGGGATGACAGGAACTACAGTCTATGGAACAGAGAGAACATTCTCCTGGATGTATTACCCAGATTTTGAGGTAAAAGGGGAAAAGCAGCAGGAAAGGAGAAGGTCCAGAAGTCAGAAAGCCTAGAAATAAGAATACAAGTCAGAGTCACAAATTACCTGTGTTAAATATTCTGTGTTTCAGTTCTGGGTCTTTACAACAGGTAGAAACATTCCTTCCTTCTGGGGTCTTGGGCACATGGAAGAGACAATATTATCAAATAGGTTTGAAGTGTAGCAGAGTTGTATGAACCTAAGATGTTATTACTGTAATGTAGCAATTTTGCTCTGCCAACAAACCCGATATTTTCTTGTGAACAAGATCAAGATGTTAAGACATAATCTTCCAAAGTTTACACTGGAGAAGTAAAAAGTGCTGCTCAATGTCACATTAATAATTCTAGTGAAAGTTCTTTCTTTCCCTGCAAAGTTCCCCATGGACTATATTTTGGAAGATGAGGGTAGAATTATAAAACTGAGCATGTAGCTTTGATTTATCTGTTTTAATTATTTTTTCTTGGTGGGAGAGAAAGGGAATTTTTGTTTAAGAAGGATCTGGAAAACAAAACCCCAATGTAATTAAACACATTTTCCTGGTGATGTTAGATGCATTTATGGTGTCGGGGGTGGGGGGGTGGGGGGGGGAGCGGAGGGGGTGATCAATCTTCCAACATTGAATTGTCTGTTTCTACCAGCATTGTGAGCATACATTAATCCCTGTTTCCCTGGCAGGCTGAATTTATCCAGTGAAGCTTTGAGTGGTCACTTTTAGATAGGGTTATTACATGACTGAGGCAGTCCTGACAGGGAGAAAACAAAAGAATATATTGTGGCCATGCAGCAGAACAAATGGCTATAGCCCTACCTGGCTCCACTGCTATTCCCCTTAACAAAACAAATGCTGTGAGAATTGATCTGTTTACAGAGAGACACCTTTTGAGTATAATGACGCGTTTCTGGCTCACCACATTCCCTAGACTCACTCAATCTATTTCAGTCCTTTTTTCTCCTTGTGTTTTGAAAAATCTCTCAATTGCACTAATGACTGAAAGAACCCAAATTAGTAACTTGACTTTTGTGAATCTGTATTATTTGGTTAGTATCTATACAACTCATTTAATTGATTTAAATTAAAGAAAATTGCACAAGAGTTAACCTTACAAAAAAATACATTTGAAGCAAACCTTTTGACTAAATTTTGGTGGCATTTTTCAAGTGGCGTCTCTATCTTGAAGTCTCCTTAAAACTGAACAAACCTCACAATTTGGAATGGCAGTAGTTATGGTGGCCAGGGCTTATTTGAATCAATTCTTTGTGCAAGTGTCCATCTGTGGCCAGTGTCTGAAATCTTCCATTTGTCCTTCTTTTCTGTAGAGTACAATTATTAGCAGACTTCAGACATGGGCTTCAGAGAGAGAAAGCTATGCCTCAGAGATGTAAAATATCTTCAAATAAGATTTCAAAGACCATTATGGGTGCTTCTTAACCATTCTTTTGCAATCATTAAAATGATTCTTAGCTAAGATATGGATACACAGGAATGGTATGATCAAGTCTCACAGATGTTTATGTTCTGCTGCATGAATTTCTGGCTTTATGTTGCTTCAAGGTTAGTGAGAGTCTTTGGACAAAAATGTGTCTGTGACGTTGCCAAAACTAAAATCAAAATCAGAATTAAAACCTTTTATGCTTCAACAAATATGATAAAAAAGTGAAAGGACAGCCTGCAGAATTGGAGAAAAGCTTGAAAATCATGTCTCTGATAAGGGATTTGTATCTGAAATATATAAAGATTATTACAACTCAATAATAAGAAGACAAGCCAATTTAAAATAATGAGCAAACGGCCGGGCATGGTGGCTCATGCACTTTGGGAGCAGAGGCAGGCAGATCACTTGAGGTCAGGAGTTTGAGATCAGTCTGACCAACATGGTGAAACCTCATCTCTACTGAAAAAAAAAATTAGTCGGGCTTGATGGCAGGTGCCTGTAGTCCCAGCTACTTGGGAGGCTGAGGCAGGAGAATTGATTGAACCAGGGAGGCGGAGGTTGCAGTGAGCTGAGATCGGGCCACTATACTCCAGCCTGGGGCAACAGAGCAAGGCTCCCCCTCAAGAGGAAAAATAAAGCAAATGATCTGAATGACATTTCTCCAAAGGAGAGAGACAAATAGTAAGCACATGAAAAGGCTAGCTATCAAGGAAATGCAAATCAAAATGACAATGAGATACTACCTAACACCCACTAAGATGGCTACAATAAAAAAGACAAGGTAAAATGTTGGTGAGAAAGTAGAGATATCAGAACCTTTATACATTGCTGGTGGGAATGTAAAATGATGCAATTGCTTTGAAAAATAGCCCAACAGATCTTCAAATGGCTAAACATGGAGATTATCATATGATCCAGCAATTCCACTTTTAGGTGTATTTTTAATGAAAGGAAAACATATATTCACCAAAAAATTGTACATAAATGTTCCTAAATGCTGCTAAGCATTTTTCATAATGGCCAAAAAGTAGAAACAACCCAAATGCCAGTCAACTGATGAATGGATAAACAAAATGTGATATATCTATACATTGAAATATATTCCGCCACAAGAAGGAATGACATATTGATACATGCTACAATACAGATGCTAAGTGAAATAAGCCAGTTACAAAGGACCACATATTGTATGGTTTCATTTATATGGAATGTAGGAATAGATGGGTGAATTGTATGGGATGTGAGTTATGTTTACATAAAGCTCTTAAGAAAAATAATGCATTTATGATGTGTCTCTGTGTCCTCCTTTTTTATCTCCTTTATTTTGTACTTGTCTCCTAGAAACAAAAAGGGATATATCTTAAAATTATAGAAAAAACTAATTGAAAATCTTCAAGGTGGGAAATATACAAGAATTATGTGTGAAACCCACCAACGTCAAACTTCTGATTTGACTAAGCAAAGATAAACCCTGGAGTTGGTGAATTTTCGGTGATGTTAGATGTAGATGCCACAGAGAATTTGTCGTTCAGTGCTTTCTGCTTTTGAGACCAAGGAAAACATATTATGGGAAATGTGAGAGGTAGTCCCAGTAATGGCCAAAGCAGGTAGTGCAGAGACTTGGAACTGAAAAGAAAAACAGACAGGAAAAGGCCCATTTCTAAAGTGCAAGTAGCCTTTGAAACTGATGTTTTTGTTCCATCCGCTTCTCGGGTTTGTGGTGACTTTCTGTGGCTCTGTTTGTCTGTCATTAAAAGATAAAAAAAAAAAAATCAAAGCTCTGCCCACGGCTACTCTCCTTAAAACTACACCTTACTGAAGTTTTTATTTCAGTAAAGTCAGCTGCCGCTATAGTGTGTTTGGGATGGAAATTGTTAAAACGAAAATATAACAGAGTCTACAGGCTGAGGCAGCATTGGAAATTGTCCAGCCATCCTGCAGAGCATGCACAAAAGAGATGTTTAAAGCAAGGCTTCATTTTGAAAGCAAACCCTTAAGGGAACATGTTTTAAAATTCTTTAAAAAGTCTTTGTTTGGCACATGAAAGTGAAACGACCGGAGGGAAGATGAAGTTAGAGGCAGCCAAAGTCTGAACTTCGGGGCAGTCGCTCGTTTTCTCTTCCTCCTTATTGTCTTTCTCATTGGATCAGCTACTATTCGCTACTTTAGTGATTGATGAGGGAGAAAAAGGAATCTCAGGAGAAAATGGCATAAAATCTCTATCAACAGTACCAGGTGGATGGCAAAGAAACAACCCGATAGCACCATCAATCAGAAACCTGCTTTAGTTCGGAAGCCCTACTTAGGCTGAAGGCAAAAAATTCAGATTATTGAAATGTTTGCCTGTCACCCTCCCTGTTTATTTGGTACAAGTGTGTATGTAAAGAGCTTAATTGAAAAAGACAAAAACAAAAGCAGTGCTGGGGGCGACTAAAACAGACGTTTTTCAGGGCCAGAGTCCAAAGCATCTTGCCCTCTGCTTTCTGAGTGTGCCTTGTCTATGCTGCGTGTTTGTTGGCATGTTGTTTTATTAATTGGTGCTGGCTTTTCTGCATGCTAATTGTGAGCACATGCAGATATTGATGTTAATTAGTGTTTTGTTAAAAAAAAACAGAAAAACAAAAAACAAATCCCTTTTTGTGTGAGGTACACTTCGGAATGCACATTTTTAAAAATTAAATTGGTCATTTGGGGTGATTTCATACAGCATTAACAAAAGATTTAGTTTAGTGTGAACAGCTTTTATGCTGTGGATGTTTTGACAGAGGAATTAACACCAGGAGTATGGAAAAGCCAAGTGGCCTTAAATACTTCTGATGTATATTCAAATAGTTGATCAAAGGTTGAATTTTCAGTCTTGGGGAACAGATAGCATCTCACTGCATCTTATTTCATCAAGAACTCAGAGAAACAGGTAGACCACTGTATCCCATGATCGCATTGTCATGTCCATCTTAAGCCCCTGGTGTACCTAGCACCTGCTGTTGGGGCATTGCTTCTGGAGGAGGATGTACTGAACGTAGATCCCAGACATTGGCACTTTGACTTAGACAAGCCTTTTAATGCTTTCTGAACCAAGATTTCCCTTTCTGAAATAAGATTGGACTAGATAAATTCTCATATCCCTTCTAAGCTCTCAAATTTCATTGTTCTGTGATTTATATGCTGCTGCCTCAGTACTCGGCTGCCATTCTTAGAACAGTTTAGATCTAATCACATAAATTAAAATATAAAATAGGTAAAGCATACAGGACAGGGAAATAATGCTTATCTTTTTCTTAATAAAAAGTTTTTATTAAGATACAGATCTATAAACACACATATCCACACACATTAAAAATGTTATTTTCATTAGCAACATGTCCTCAAATAACATTGCTTTGCTCAATGTTGTTTCTACAATGTTGAGGAGAAAAATATGAATTCCCTCAGGGGCCGCCGTCTGTGTAGTGTGCACATTTACCCCATGTCTGTATGGGTTTCTTTCATGGACTTTGGTTCCCTCCCACATCTCAAAGATGTGCATGCCTTGTTAATTGGCATGTGCATATCTGGTTAATTGGCAGTTTAAGCAAATGAATGTGAGCGGGTGTGAGAGTGCCCCCTGCAATGGGATGCATCTTGTACAGAGTTGGCTCCTGCCTAGGACCCTGACCTTCCAGGATAGATTCTGGCCACCTGAAACTCTGAACTGGAATAGGTACAATAAATAATAAATACAAATTATTGTAAAGTGAAAATTCATAAAGTATATGTTAATCATACAAATGCACAGCAATAAATAATACAGTAAGCGAGTGCTCAGTGAGTCACCATATTTGTTATTATTTACTTTTGAACTGCATGGTGGTAAGACATAATCCTGACTATTTTCACTTGGCAAACATTTAGTCCTTGATTTAACTCACCATCACTACAACCGTCACCACTCACCAATTCACCAAAAATTGGGTAAATGATTATCTTGTTTTTATTAATCTTACTTAACTCTATGTATAGCTCATGTTTATTTTAATGTTTAATATTAGAAATACTTTGTGTCTTTGTTTAGAAGTTTGGTAGTGTTCTCATGATCAGAAATATGGTACAGTAACTTAACTCTTGTTTAGATCAATTAACCTATGGTAAAATTGGTGTTTTCATATGTCACTTTCCTTGAAGTCATAGTTTCCAAGAACATATTGAAAATGCTAAGCAAGGACTGACTATAAATCAACTGAACTTTGTAGGTAACTTTTTATTCCAATAGCCCAATTGTCTAACATCCTCATAAATTTCACAAGCATGCAAAACAACTAGCCCACCAAAACCAGATTCTAGGAAATTAAGTAAAAAACAGTGCTGCTTTTTTTGGGGGGAGGTGCAGGGTATGAATTGGAAGGAGGAGAAAATAGAAAGTGGTTCTAGTTAGAGAAATCTTCTCTGGGTATGTGACACATGAGTTAGATTCCAAAAGTTAGACAAGGTAAGGGCATCCCAATAGAAGGATGGGAGAAAGTAACATTAGAAAATGAATGGAGGTGACACCAACCATCTCCATTGAGGAAGTTAGTGGAGGAGTTTTACTGATACAAACAAACAACATTGCTATGGCACATCACCATGGTGTTTAGATTTAAGGCTATGGCAAACATGAATAAGTTGTTTTGAGAAATTACCATGGATTGTATGAAGAATGAATCCTAATGCCCTAAAATTATCACCTCTATGGAGCGTTCTAGATGTTCCTAGTTGGAATTAAAGTATCCATTGCATGTTCTTCTCCCATGTATTTTATAAGTGTTGCGTTGCAGTTATGATGGTGTTTGTCAAGAAAACCTAAAATATCTGAGCCCGAGGCCTAAAAGGAAGATATAATATATAGAGTGATCTTTTAAAATATAAGGTATATAACACAATATTATTCCTGTGCTAACAACTTTCAAATGGACTACCATCTTCACTCTAATATGTAAAAAGCTTGAAAGTTGTAACTGTTATCCTTACAACAAGAAAAGTTGGACACACTGGAAATCAATGATTTTTCATGGACCTGTCAGAGAATTGAGGTCTTGGGACAAACTGCCGTCATGAAACCTGGAGGGACAAGCACATCCAGAGAGACATAGCCAAATCTGTTTACCTCAGGCAGAAGCTGCTGAAACCATAAAGCAGAAGGAACACTTAAGTAATTTTGATGAATTGCTACAGGCTGAGTGTAGACTTATTTGAGAGTGATAAACATTTGTGGAGCCACAGCCTAGAAAGGGGGATCACATTTTCATGAAATTTGCCTCCAAGAAACTACCAGGTTCTCATGGTATATATTTGAGGAAAATCTCTGTGGCTCTTCCAGAGGAGAGGAAGAGTAGTCCTTAAGAAATATACCCAGAACATTCTCTGTAACCAAGCCCCACTCTCCGGGAAACAAGGCTTTCCTCAGCCCATCTGGGGAAAGGCATTTCTTATACATCAGTTTCCTCTAGCTATCTTGTCTTGAGTGTGAAACAGGAAGACATAATAAGAATCAGAGCTTTAAGGAAATAGATTAGAAATCCTGAAATTAGGAAGAAAGTAGTAAGCAGGGATGAAACAAATTTATATTTATGGGAAAACACTGTAAAGATCACAGCTTTGAGATAGGTCAACCAGAAGACTGGTGAAGTTTAATTGGAGAATTATAGAATGTTCCTGCTCCTCCTCACTTTATACTGCAACACCAGTAGAAATCAGTATGCTAAGAGTGGATGATAGTTGAAAAAGCTGCAAGACACATACTCTTTTTGAGGAAGAGAGAGTACTTAGTGAAACCAAAATCAAGAGGAGAGACACAAAAAGGATACCACAGAAATTTGAAGCCTCTGGCACCTGTAACTACAGCAAACATTAAACTTGGCCCAACTCCTAGCCAGATTACACACATTCTTACATTAAGATCTATTTACTTAGTTCATATTACCTAATACATGTGATACTTTTAACAAAAAATCACAAGTAAGCCAAAGGGCGATAAGAAAACAGTCTGAAAGAACAACATAGCAATCAGAACCAGACTCCAATACAACATAAGATGCTGAAATTATTAAATAGGAATTTAAAATAACTATAATTGATAGGTTAAGAATTCTATTAAAAATAGACAACATAGATGAATGTATGTTCATGAGACAAGGATGCCCACTCCTACCACTTCTATTCAACATAGTATTGAAAGTCCTAGCCAGAGCAACTGGGCAGGAAAAATAAATAAAAGACATCCACGTAATAAAGGAAGAATTAAAATTGTCCCTGTTTGCAGATGATATGATCTTATATATAGAAAGTCCTAAAGACTCTATCAAAACACTATTAGAACTAGTAAACACATTCAATAAATTTGCAGGATACAAAATTAACAAATAAAAATCAGTTACAGTTCTACATACTAACAACAAAACCTCTGAAAAGGAAATGAATCAAACAATCCTATTTACAATAGCACCAAAAAGGATAAACCTAACAAAGGAGATGAAGAATTTGTACATCAAAAACTATAAAACACTGACGGAGGAAATCAAACAAGACATAAACAAGTGGAAAGATATCCCATGTTCATCAATTGAAAGACTCAATATTGTTAAAATATCCATTCTTTCTAAAGTAGTCTACAGATTGAGTGTAACTCCTATCAAAATTCCAATAGCATTTTTTACAGAAATTGAAAAAAAGTATGAAATTCATATGTAACTACAAAAAATCATGAATAGCTAAATCAATCTTGAAAAAAATACTTTTTGATTTCAAAATACGTCACAAAACTACAATAATTAAAAGAGTACAGTGCTGGTGTGAAGACAGACACGCAGATCAATGAAACAAAATACAGAGCCCATAAATAAATTCAGGCATATATAATCAACTGATCTTCAACAAGTGTGCCAAGAATACACAATAAAAAAAGGACAGTCTCTTCAGCAAATAATGTTGAGAAAACGGAATATCCACATGTAAAAGAATGAAATTGGACCCTGATTTTATACTATACACAAAAATCAACTGAAAATAGATTAAAGACTTACACATAAGACCAGAAGCTATAAAACTCTTTGAAGAAAACAAAAAGAGAAGAGTAGAGCCAGATTGCAGAACAGGATTTTTCCAATATGTGTCTCCCTGCAGAAACCTGAATTTGACACATGAAAATACCTTTACAAAAAAGCAAAGAAAACCAGGCGAGGGATAACAGCACCTAAGTGTAGTAAGGAAATAGGAAAAGATAAATTAAACAGGGTAGAATGTACACTTTTACATTACTTATGTCACCTCTCCCCTAATCTCAGTCCCCATAGAATGGAGAGAGATACTGTCTGCTTAAAGGAAAGATAGGAAAGTGAACACTGGACTTTGCCTTAGGCTTCAATACTGGGCCCACAGCAGTAAAACCCTGTAATGAGAAGGCCCCAATAGCCCCAGACTTCAAGTTTACAGGGTCTTTCTTCTGATTGGCCAATTTCACTATTGATATTCTCTATCGCACTTTTCATCTTGTGCATAGTATTTTTCAGCTTCAGAGCTCTGTTTATTTTTGAAATAATTTTAATCTCTGTTAAATTTCTCATTCTGGTATTTTATTACTTTTCTCATTTTTTGAATTGCTTCTCTCTATTTTCTTTTACTTCATATACTTGTGGTAACCACAAAACAGAAACCTATGTTAGATAAAAAATAGAAAGTAAGGAATCAAGGCTTATTACCAGAGAAAACCCATTAATCACAAAGGAAGATAGCAAGAAAGGAAGCAAGTGACAAAACATCTACATATAAACTAGAAGCCAACTAACAAAATGGCAGTAGTAAGTTCTTACCTATCATTAATTATCTTGAAAATAAATAGATTAAATTCTCTAATCAGAAAATGTAGAGTGCCTATATGAATAAGAAAACAAGTCCCAGTTATATGTTGCCTACAAGATGCTAACTTTACTTGTCCTTACAAGTAATAACTTTACTTGTAAGGACACATATACATGGACAAAAGTAATGGGACAGGAAAAGATATTTCATGCAAATGGAAACCAAAGGAAAGAAAGAATAGCAATACTTAGATAAAACAGACTTTAAGTCAACAACTGTAAAAAGGAAAACGTCATTATATAATGATAAAAGTATCAGTCCAGAGAGAGAATATAACAGTTTTAAATCACATACACACACACACACACACACGCACATTTATATATATGTGTGTGTGTGTATATATATGCACATATATACATGCATATGTACACACATATACACACACACACACATATATGCAACCAACATTAGAATGTCTAAATATATAAAACAAATATTCGTAGATCTGAAGGGAGAGATAGAAGGCAATACGATAATAGTAGGGGACTTCAATACTCCAATTTAAGCAATGGATAGGTAATCTAGATAGAAAGTCAATAAGGAACTATAGAACTTAAAGTACACTTTAGGCCAAATGAACATAACAAAACATTTTATCCACTAGCAGCAGAATACATACCCTTCTCAAGTGCATACACAAAATTTTCCAGAATATATTATGTGTTGGGTCACAAAATAAGTCTTAACACATTTAAGAAGACTGAAATAATATCAAGTATTATTTCTCATCACAAAGTATTATTTCTCACTACAAAATTAAAAACAGGAGAAATTTCAAAAAGTTTACAAAAATATCAAAATTAAATATGCTCCAAGGTGATAAATAGGTCAATGAAGAAATTAAAAGGCAAATTTAAGAATATCTTGAGATAACCAAAATGAAAGCATAACATCCCAAAATGTATGGCATGCAACAAAAGAAATTTTAAGACTGAAGTCTGTAGCAATAAATCATCCTATGTCAAAAAAAAGAAAAGAAAAAAAGATCTCACATCTAAGAACCTAACATTAAATCTGAAAGAACTAGAAAAGAAAGAAAAAACTAAGACCGAAGTTAGAAGAAAAAGAAAAATAATAAAGATTCAAAGCAGAAATGAATAAAATAAAGGCTAAACAACAGAAAAGATTAAAGCAAAACTAAGAGTTTGTCTTATGAAAAGATTAACAAAACTGACAAACGCTTAGCTAGACTAACTAAGAAAACAAATAAAACAATTGAGATTATTTAAATAAATAATCAGAAATAAAAATGGAGGCATTACAGTAGAGACCACAGAAATACAAAGGTCTATAAAAGACTTATGAAAAATGTATGTCAACAAACTGGATAACCTAGAATAAACAGATAAATTCCTAGACACAACATACCAAGTTTGAATTGTAGAGAACGGGAAAATTGAAATGGAACAATAATGAGTAAGGAGATTGTATCAGTAATAAAACTCTTCCATTAAAAAAAAGCCTAGGATCTGATGGCTTCACTGACAAAATCTACCAAACATTGAAAGAACTAATACTAATCCTTTCAGACTCTTACCAAAAATTGAAGAGGAGGAAATGCTTGCAATGGCACTTTATAAGGCCAGTATTATACTGGTACCAAAACCATGCAAAAATCAACAAAAAAGAAATTACAGGCCAATATTCCTTATGAACATAGATGCAGAAATCCTCAACAAAATATTAGCGAATTGAATTCAACAATGCATTAAAAAGATTATTCACCATGATCAAGTGGGACTTATTCCTGGTATGCAAGGGTAGTTCAACTTACACAAATGTGTATATGTGATAGACCACAGTAACAGAAACAAGGAGAAAAACCATATGACCATCTCAAGAGATGCAGAAAAAATACTTGACAAAATTTAACATTCTTTCATAATAACAAGTCACAACAAATTAGATAAAAAGAATTGTACCTCAACACAATAAAAGCCATATGTGACAGACTCACAGCTAATATTATACATAAGTGTTATGTGTTAAAGCTATTTCTTTAAGATCAAGAATAAGACAAGGATGTCCACTCTTGAAATTTCTATTCAACATAATACTGGAAGTGCTAGCCAGAGCAATCAGGCAAGAGAAATAAAGAAAAACTATCCAAGTAGGAAAGGAAGAATTTAATTTTTCCTGTTTGCAGACAACATGATCACATATGTAGAATACCCTAAATAATTCACCAAAATTTGTTAGAACCAATAAAGCAATTTAGTGCAGTTGCAGGATTCAAAATTAACATACAAAAGTCAGTGGCATTTCTATACACTAAGAGAAAATTATCAGAAAAATTAAAAAACACAATCCCATTTAAAATAGCTATAAAAGATATAAAATATTTAGGAATGTAACCAAGGAAGTGAAATATCTGTGCAGTGAGAAGTATAAGACCTTATTTTTTAAAAATAGAAGAAGACACAAATAAATGGAAAGAGAATTCAGTCATAGATTAGAATTAATATTGTTAAAATGCCCACACTATTCAAAGCAATGTATAGATTCAATGCAATCCCTTTAAAAATATGAATGAATTATTTTTCAGAAATAGAAAAAAAAATCATAAAATTCATATGGAACTACTAAAGATCCTGAATAGCCAAAGCAATCATGAGCAAAAGAACAAAGTTGGAGGAATCCCGCTACCTGACTCCAAAATATATTACAGAGCTATAGTAATCAAAACAGCATGATATTCTCATACAAACTGAAGCATAGACCAATGGGACATAATAAAGAGCCCAGAAGTGAATTCATGCACTTACAGCTAATTGATTTTTGTTAAAGTTGTCAAGGATACACAATAGGGAAAGAATGTTCTCTTCAATTAATGGTGGTGGGAAAACAGAAAATCCACATGCAGAAGAATAAAATTAAACCCTTATCTCATACGATATACAAAAGTCAACTTAAAATGGATTAGAGACCTAAATGTATGACCTGAAATTGTAAAATTCTAGAAGAAAACATAGGGGAAGAGCTCTATGACATCGGTCTGGGCAAAGATATCTGGGCAAAAATATTTTTCATTGCATAAAACTAAAATGATGCTGCACTGCAAAGAAAATAAAAGAATGAAGAGACAATCTACATGTTTAGGAAAAATATTTATGAATCATACATACATGTTCAAGAAGCTTATTCATCATGATCAAGTCGGCTTCACTCCTGGGATGCAAGGCTAGTTCAACACATGCAAATTAATAAATGTAATCCATCACATAAACAGAACCAATGACACAAACCACGATTATCTCGATAGATGCAAAGAAAGCCTTTGACAAAATTTAACAACGCTTCATGTTAAAAACTCTCAATAAACTAGGTATTGATGAAATGTATCTCAAAATAGTAAGAGCTATTTATCACAAACCCACAGCCAATATCATACTGAATGGGCAAAAACTGGAAGCATTCCCTTTGAAAACTGGCACAAGATAAGGATGCGCTCTCTCACCACTCCTATTCAACATAGTATTGGAAGTTCTGGCTAGGGTCATTAGTCAAGAGAAAGAAATAAAGCTATTCAAATAGGAAGACAGGACATCAAATTGTCCCTATTTGCAGGTGAACTGATTGTATATTTAGAAAACCTCATCGTCTCAGCCCAAAACCTCCTTTAGCTAATAAGCAACTTCAGCAGAGTCTCAGGAAACAAAATGTGCAAAAATCACAAGCATTCCTACACACCAATAATAGACAATCAGAAAGCCAAATTATGAGGGAACTCCCATTCACAATTCTGGCAAAGAGAATAAAACACCTAGAAATACAACTAGCAAGGAATGTGAAGAACCTCTTCAAGGAAAACTACAAACCACTGCTCAAGGAAATGAAAGAGAATATAATCAGATGGAAAAACATTCCATGCTCATGGTTAGGAAGAATTAATATCATGAAAATGGCCATATTGCCCAAGGTAATTTATGGATTCAATGCTATCCCCATCAAACTACCAATGACTTTCTTCAGAGATTTGGAAAAAAAACATCTTAAATTCATATGACACCAAAAAAGAGCCTACATAGCCAAGATGATCCTAAGGAAATAAAAAAAAAAAAATCAAAGCTGGATGCATCACGTTACCTGATTTTGAACTGTATTACAAGGCTACTGTAAACAAAACAGCATGGTACCAGTACCAAAATAGATATATATAGACCAATGGAACAGAACAGAGGCCTCAGAAAGAATGCCACACAACTACAACCATCTGATTTTTGACAAACCTGACAAAAACAAGCAATGGGGAAAGGACTCCCTATTTAATAAATTATGTTGGGAAAACTGGATAGCCATATGCAGAAAGCTGAAACTGGACCCCTTCCTTACTTACACCTCATACAAAAATTAACTAGATGGATTAAAGATTTAAACATGAGGCCTAACACCATAAAAACTCTAGAAGAAAACCTAGGCAATACCATTCAGGACATAGGCATGAGGAAGGACTTCATGACTAAAACACAAAAGCAATGGCAACAAAAGCCAAAATTGACAAATAGGATCTAATTAAACTTCTGAGCTTCTGCACAGCAAAAGAAACTACTAATAGAGTGAACCAGTAACCAACAGAATGGGAAATATTTTTTTCAATCTACTCATCTGACAAAGGGCTAATATCCAGAATCTACAGAGAACTTAAACTAATTTACAAGAGATAAAAAAACCCCATCAAAAAGTGGGCAAAGGATATGAACAGACACTTTTCAAAAGAAGATATTTATGCAACCAACCAACATATGAAGAAAACTCGTCACTGGTCATTAGAGAAATGCAAATCAAAACCACATTGAGATACTACCACACACTAGGTAAGTTAGAATAGTGATCATTAAAAAATCATGAGACAACAGATGCTGGAGAGGATGTGGAGAAAAAGGAAAGCTTTTACACTGTTTGTGGAAGTGTATATTAATTAAACTATTGTGTAAGACAGTGTGGCAATTCCTCAAGGACCTAGAAATAGAAATACCATTTGACCCAGTAATCACATTACTGGGTAAATACCCAAAGGATTATAAATCATTATATTATAAAGACACCTGCACATGTATGTTTATTGTGGCACTGTTCAGAATAGCAAAGACTTGGAACCAACCCAAATGCCCATTAATGATAGACTGGATAAAGAAAATGTGGCACATATACACCATGGAATACTATGCAGCCATAAAAAGGAATGAGTTCATGTCCTTTGCAGGGACATGGATGAAGCTGGAAACCATCATTCTCAGCAAACTGACACAAGAACAGAAAAGCAAACACCGCATGTTCTCACTTGTAAGTGGGTGTTGAACAATGAGAATACATGGACACAGGGAAGGAACATCACACACTGGGGCCTCGGGGATGAGGGGCTAAGGAAGGGTTAGCAGAGGGCAGGGCAGGGGAATTGGGGAGGGATAGCATTAGGAGAAATACCTAATATAGATGATGGGGTGATGAATGCAGCAAACCACCACCATGGCACGTTTATATCTATGTAACAAACCTGCACATTCTGCACATGTACCCCAGAATTTAAAGTATAAAAAAAATTCTTCAAATGACAACATTGTAGGAATGGAGAATAGAATGGTGAGTTGTGAGGGGTTAAGAAACAGGTGGTGAAGGAAGGGAAATGGGTGTGCTATAAAAGAGCCACATGAGGGATCCTCGTGGTGTTGGAAATGTTCTTTATCTTGACTGTATCAATGTCAGTCACTTGGTTATTATATTGTACTATAATTTGACAGATGTTACCATTGGGAGAAATTGGGTAAAGGGTATACCACATGTCTGTATTATTTCTTGCAACTGCATGTAAATATATAATTATTTCAAAATAAAAAGTTTAGCTCAGAAAAAAAAAAAGAAAAAAGTACAGTAACTGAAATTTAAACATTCAAATGGTGCAAAGCAAAGACTGCCTATTTTGCACATAATGGAGATTATGCATATAAATCTGTAACCTTTTAAATTTTTTACGTAGTATAAAATAAACATTTCCTTGAGCCTTTAACATTTTAATAAGTAATATAATGCCTCAATTCAAATCTCATTGAAAATCATGTTATCTGTAAAAGAAGACTATTTAAAATTTTCTACTTGGTTTCCCATCCTTTACCTTAAAAAAATCAACTTTTATGTTAGATGCAGGGGGGTACATGTACAGGTTTGTTACATAGGTATATCATGTGATGCTGAGATTTGGCGTATTAATGATCGTGTCACCCAAGTAGTGAGCATACTGTCCGACAGGTAGTTTTTCAACCATTGTCTTCCTTTTCCCCTCCTCCTTCTAGTAGTTCCCAGTGTCTGTTGTTGCCATCTTTATGTCCATGAGCACCCAGTGTTTAGCACCCACTTATAAGTGAGAACATGTGGTATTTGTCATTGTGTTCCCACATTAATTCATTTAGGTTAATGATTTTCAGCTGCATCCATGTTGCTACAAAGGACAAAATTGCATTCTTTTTCATGGCTGTGTAGTATTCCATGGTGCGTATGCATTACATTTTGTTTAGCCAATTCACCACTGATGGGCACCTAGATTGATTTCATGCCTTTGATATTGTAAATAGTGCTGTGATGAACATACATGTGAGTGAATGTGTCTTTTTGGTAGAATAATTTATTTTCCTATGGATATATATCCAGTAATGGGATTGCTGGGTCACATGGTAGTTCTGTTTTAAGTTATTTGAGAAATCTCCAAAGCAGTTTCCACAGTGCTTGAACTAATTTACATTCCCACCAACAATGTATAAGCATCCCTCTTCTCTGCAGCCCCACCAGCAGTCTCCACAGCCTCAGCAACATTTTGAGTTTTTGATGATAGCCATTCTGACTGGTATAATAGCCATTCTGGTATCTCATTATGGTTTTGATTTTCTTTTATTATTATTATTATACTTTAAGATCTGGGATACATGTGCAGATCATGAAGGATTGTTACCTAGGTATACACAGGCCATGGTGGTTTGTGCCATCCATCCCCCCATCACCTACATTAGGTATTTGTCCTAATGTTATCCCTCCCCAATATCCCCACCCCCTGCTATCCCTCCCTAGCTCCCCACCCCCAACAGACCCCAGTGTGTGATGTTCCTCTCCCTGTGTCCATGTGTTCTCATTGTTCAATACCCACTTATGAGTGAGAACATGTGGTGTTTGGTTTTCTGTTCTTGTGTCAGTTTGCTGAGAATGATGGTTTCCAGCTTCATCCATATCCCTGCAAAGGACATGAACTCATCATTTTTTATGGCTGCATAGTATTCCATGGTGTATATGTGCCACATTTTCTTTGTCCAGTCTATCATTGATGGGCATTTGGGTTGGTTCCAAGTTTTTGCTATTGTAAACAGTACTGTAATCAGCATATGTGTGCATGTGTCTTTGTAATAGAACAATTTATAATCCTTTGGGTATATACCCAGTAATGGGATTGCTGGGTCATTTTCTCTGATGATTACTGATGTTAAACATTTTTCATTTGTTTGTTGGCCACTTGTATCTCTTTTGAGAAGTGTCTGTTCATCTCTTCTGCCCACTTTTTAATGGGGTTCTTTGTTTTTTTGCTTGTTGAATTGTTCCTTATAGATTCTGGATATTAGACGTTTGTTGCATGCATAGTTTGCTAATATCTGCTCTCATTCTATAGGTTATCTGTTTATTCTGTTGATAGTTTCTTTTGCTGTGCAGAAGCTCTTTAGTTTAATTAGATCCTACTTGTTGATTTTTGTTTTTGTTGTAATTGCTTTTGAGGAGCTAGTCATAAATTCCTTTCTAAGACCAATGTCCAGAATGGTGATTCCTAAGTTGTCTTCAAGCATTCTTATAGTTTGAAGTTTTACATCTAAATCTTTAGTACATCTTGAATTAGTTTTTATATAGGATGAAAGACAGAAGTCCAGTTTCATTCTTCTGCATATGCTAGCTAGATATGCCAGCATCATTTCTTGAATATGGAGTCCTTTTCCCTTTGCATATTTTTGTCAGCCTTGTCAAAGATCAAATGGTTGTAGTTATGCACTTTTATTTCTGGGTTATCTATTCTGTGGCTTTGTCTTCTTTTTTTTTTTTTTTTTTTTTTAAGACAGAGTATTCCTCTGTAACCCAGGCTGGAGTGCAGTGGTGTGATCTTGGCTCATTGCAACCTTTGCCTCCCAGGTTCAAGCAATTCTGTCAGCCTCCTGAGTAGTTGGGATTACAAGCACACACCACCATGCCTGGATAATTTTCATATTTTTAATAGAGATGGGGTTTCACCATATTGGCCAGGCTGATCTGAAACTCCTCACCTCAAGAAATCCACCTGCTTTGGCCTCCCAAAGTGCTGAGATTACAGGTTTTGTTCTTTTTGCTTAGGAGTGGATTGACTTTTCAGGCTCTTTATTTCTGTTTCATATAAATTTTAGAATAGTTCTTTTCTAATTCCCTGAAGAATGACATAGGTAGTTTGAGAAGAATAACATTGAATCTCTAGATTTCTTTGGGCAGTATGGCCATTTTGATGATTCTTCCAATCCATGAGCATGGAATGTTTTCCATTTGTTTGTGTCCTCTATGATTTCTTTCAGCTGTGTTTTGTTATTCTCCCTGCAGAGGTCTTTCACCTCCTTGGTTAGAAGTATTCCTAGGTATTGTGTGTGTGTGTGTGTATGTGTGTGTGTGTGTGTGTGTGTGTAGCAACTGTAAATGGGATTGCATTCTTGATTTGGCTTTCAGCTGGACTGTTATTGGTGTATAAAAATGACACTAATTTTTCTACATTGATTTTGTATCCTTAAACTTTACTAAAGTCACTTATCAGTTCCAGGAGTCTTTTGAACGGAGTCTATAGAGTTTTCTAGACATAGGTATAAAATCATATCATCTGTGAAAAGAGATAGTTTGACTTATTCTTTTTCTGTTTGGCTGTGTTTTATGTCCTTCTCTTGCGTGAGTGTTCTGGCCAGGACTTCCAGTGCTGTTTGAATAGGAGTGGTGAGAGTTGGATCCACATCCTTGTCTTGTTCCTGTTCTTAAAGGGAATGGCTCCAGCTTTTGCCTGTTCATTATGATGTGGTTTGGCTGTTGGTTTGTCATAAACGGCTTTTATTATTTTCAGATACATTTCTTTGATGCCTAGTTTGTTGCGAACTTTTGTCATGGAGCTCATTTTAAATATAAAGACACATATAGATTAAAAATAAATGGGTGAGAAAAGATGTACCATGCTAACCCTAATCAAAATAAAGCAAGAGTAGATGTATTTATTTCAGATGGGGCAGACTTGCAAGCAAGTAGTTATCAGAGATTGTAAAATATTTCATAAAGATAAAAGGGTCAATTATTTATGAAAACATAGTCTTTAATATGTATATACTTAATAACAGTGTGTCAAACTATGTGATGCAAAAACTAATAGAATTGCAAGGAGAAATGAATAAATCCACTATTAGAGTTGGAGTCTTTAACCTCTCTCCATCAGAAATAAATTCAGCATGCAGAAAGTCAATAAGGACAGAGTTGAACTCAACAGTACCATCAACCAACTGTATAGAATTGATATCTGTAGACGACTTCATCCAACAAAAGGAAAATACACATTATTCTCAAACTCACATGGAATATTGACAAAGATAGGTCACATTCTCGGTCATAAAATACAGCTTAACAAATGTAAAAATATAGAAGTCATACAATGTGTAATCTCAGACCACAATGGAATTAAATAAGAAATCAATAATGGAATAAGTAGATAATTTTAAAACATTTGGAGAATAAACATCATTCTTTTAAATAGCACTTAGTTCAAAGAAGACATCTGAAGAGAAATTAAAAAAATATTTTGAATGAAGTAAAAATGAAAACACAATTTATTAAAACTTGTGGAATGTAGAGAAAGCAGTACTTAGAGATAAATTTAGAATATTAAATGCTTATATAAAAAAAGAAGAAAGGTCTAAAATCAATTATCTAATATTCCACCTTAGGAAACTAGCAAAAGAGGCAAATTATCCAAAGTGAGCAGAAAAAAAGAAGTAATAAAAATTAGAGCTAAATCAATTAAAGAAAAAAAGAGGAAACCAATAGAGAAAATCAATAAAACTAACAATGGTTGTTGAAAAAACAAAACAAAACAAAACCCTGATAAGCCTCTCTCAAGCAATCCTAAGAAAACAGAGAATGTTACATGATAAACATTAAAATGATAATAAGAGAAGATTATGAAAAACAGTATCTCCACAAATTTTGTAATACAGATGAAATGGACCAATTTCTTGAAAGACAATCTGCCAAAACTCATACAAGAAGAAATAAGCCATCTGAATAGGCCTGTATGTATTAAAGAAATCTAAATATTAAATAATAATTTTCCAAACAGAAAGCATGATGCCCAGAGAGATTTCATGGTAAATTCCACCAAACATCAAGAAAGAAATTATATCAATATTCTGTAATCTCTTTCAGAGGATAGAAGGAGATGAATACTTTCTAACACATTCATAGATCAGCATTACCTTAATACTAAAAGCAAAGACATTACAAAAAAGATCAATACACAGATAAATATCTCTCATGAATGTCTACAGATCACTGTGTGTCATAGATACAAATGCAAACATCTTCAACACAATATTAGCAAATTGATTATAACAGTATCTAAAAATAATTATATACTTCCAAAAGTGAGGTTTATTTCATGTGTGCAAGACTGGTTTAATATTTTAAAATCAGGTAACGAAATTTCTGACATCATCAGGCTATAGAAAAAAAATCACATGATTATATAAACAAATGTAGAAAATTTATTTGACAAATCCATCACTCATTCATGATAAAAACTATTAGTTAACCACAAATAGAAGGAACCTTTTAAATCTGAGAAAAATAATCTACAAAAATCCTACAGTGAACATCATACTAATGGTAAGACACTTGTAGTTCTCTTACTTAGATTAGGAACAATGCAAGGAAATACCCTCTCACCATTCCTTTTCAACATCATGCTGGAAGTTCTGGCTAATGCAATAAGACAAGAACAGATGATAGCAGGTATACTAATTGGGAAAAAAGAAATAAGACTGTCTTTGCAGATGATTTGATCATATATATAGAAAATCTGAATTAATTGACAAAACAATTCTCCTGGAACTAATAAGTGATTATAGATTATTCTAGAATATAGGGTGAATATAAAAGTTAACTGTCTTTCTATGTAACAGCATTGAACAAATGAAATTTAAAATAAAAACACAACACCATTACTCTAGTACCAAAAAAAAAGAGAGAAATACTTAGCTATTTACAATGAAAATATATGTAAGGCCTGTATGAGGAAAACTACAAAACTCAAATGAAGGAAATAAAAGAAGACCAAAATAAATAAATAGATATCCCATAACCATGGATAGTTAGACTCAATATTGTCAGAATGCCAATTCTCTTTACCTTGACCTATAGATTCAAAGCAATCTCAATAAAAATTCTAATAATTTAGTTTGTGGATATTGACAAACTAATTCTAGGGTTTATATGAAATAACAAAAGACCCAGAATAGCCATCACAATATTGTGGGGGAAAAATAAAACTGGAGGAGTTACACAAAACTAAACATACTTTTATAATATGATTCAGCAATATGATCCAGTTTTTATCTGACATCAACACTGACTATAAAGCTATAGTAGTCAAGATGGTATAGTATTGACAAAAGAATAGACAAATAGATCTATGGAACAGAATAGAGAGCCTAGAAATAGACCCACATAAGTATAGTAAACTTCTTCAACAATAGAACAAAGATAATACAAAGGAGTAAAGATAGTCTTTTCAGCAAACTGTGGTGTTCTCAAACATACATGGCACATTCTCCAGAACAGGTCACATGTTAGGGCACAAAACAAGCCTTAAATTTAGGAGACTAGGATTATATCAAATATCTTTTCTGACTATCATGGTTTGAAACTAGAAATAAATAACAGGAAGAATTTCAAAAAATTCACAAGTGTGTGGAAATTAAACAACATGCTCCTGAACAATCAGTGCATCAATGAAGAATTTAAAAGGAAAATAAAAAACATCTTAAGACAAACACAAATGGAAAGACAACATACCAAAAACTTATGAAATGCAGCAAAAGCAGTAAGATTAATGTTTGTAGCAATAAATGCCTATATCAAAAAGAAGAGCTCAAATAACATAATGTTACTCCTCAAGGAACTAAAAAGAGAACAAACTAAGACCAAAGTTAGTAGAATGAAAGAAATAATAAAGATTGGAGCAGAAATACATAAAATAGAGGGTAAAGGAAATAGAAAAAATCGACAAAACTGAGTTGGTTTTTTTAGAGTTAAACAAAATCAGCAAACCCTTAGCTAGACCAAGGAAAAAGAGAAGACGTAAATAAATAAAGTTAAAAATTAAAGAGGAGAGGCATTACAGCTGAGACAACAGAGATACCAAGGATCACAAGATACTATTACGAACAATTATAGGCCAACAAATAGGATGACCTAGAAGAAATGCATAAATTTCTCAAAATATACAACCTACCAAGACTGAATTACAAAGAAATAGAAAACCTGAATAATGAATAATTAATGAGGAGATTGAATCAGTAATAAATAGTCTCATATGAAAGAAAAGCCCAGGATTTAATGGCTTCAACTGCTGAATTCTGCCAACATTTAAACATGAATTAATACTAATCTAAGTTGTTTCAAACACTGAAGAGAAATACTTCCAAAATCTTTCTAGAAGGCCAGCATTACCCTGATACCAAAGCCAGATAAGGATATTACAAGAAAAGAAAATTACAGGTTAATATTCTTGATAAACATAAATGTAAAACTCTTCAACAAAATACTAGCAAACCAAATTCAACAACACATTAAAAGGATCATCTACTATTATCAAGTGGGATTTATCCCTGGGATAAAAGAATGGTTCAACATACACAAGTTAATAAATGTGATAGACTACATTAACAGAAAGAAGGACAAATACTGTATGACCACCTGATTAGATACAGAAAGAGCATTTGACAAAATTCAACATCCTTTCATAATAATAAAAAAAAAAATCCCTAAATAAGATCCAGAGGGAATGTACCTCAACATAATAAAGGCTATCTATGATAAGCCTGCATTGAGCATTATGCTCAATGATAAAAGTTTGAAAGCCTTTCCTCTAATATCAGGAGCAAGATGAGGATGCCCATTATTACCAATTCTATTAAGTGCAGTACTGAAAGTCCTTGTCAGAGCAATTAGGCAAGAGAAGGAAGTAAAAGCCAACCAAAGAGGAAAGGAAAAAATGAAATTGTCACTGTTTGCTGATGACATGATCTTATATATGAAAAACCCTAAATTACTTTACCAAAAAACTGTTAATACTAATAAATAAATTTAGTAAAGTTGCAGGATACAAAACAATATACAAATATTATCACTGTTTCTATACACCAACAACAAACTGTCTGAAAAAAGAATTCAAGAGAACAACCCTGTTTACAATAGCTACAAAAATAAAATGAAATACTTGGTAGTAAATTTAATTAAGGAAATGAAAGACCTGTACACTCAAAACTGTTAGACATTGATGAAGAAAATTGAAGAAGACACAAATAAATGGAAAATAACTCATGTTTACAGATTGTAAGAATTAATATTTTAAAAATGTCTTTACAATCCAAAGAAATCTGCAGATTCAATGCAATCCCTATAGAAAAACCAATAAATTTTTTCATAGAACAAATAATTCCAAAATTCCGATGGAGCTATAAACCTTCAGTGGCCAAAGCAATTGTAAGCAAAAAGTACAACGATGGAGGCATCACATCACATGATTTAAAACTGCATGGCAAAGCTATAGTAATTAAAAGAACACACCACTGGAAAAAAGAAAAAAAAAAGACAGACAGAAATTGACCAATGGAACAGAATGGACACCCCAGAAATGTAACCATGCAGGTATGGTCCATTGATTTTTGACAAGGTGCCAAGAATAAACAATGGGAGAAGAATCGTGTCTTCAATAAACGGTGTTGGGAAAACTGCATACTCACGTGCAAAAGAATAAAACTGAGCACTTCTCTCCCCATAAATACAGAAATGAAATGGGTAGGGGCTAAAACGTGAGACACAAAACTGCAAATTCATATAAGAAAAAAAAGGAGAAAATCTCAGTGACATTCGTCTGACGATGATTTCCAGGATATGACCCCAGAAGGGCAAGCAACAAAAGCAAAAAAAAAAAAAAAAAAAAAAAAAAAAAAAAAAAAAAAAAAAAAAAAAAAAAAAAAAAAAAAAAAAAAAAAAAAAAAAAAAAAAAGACAACTGGGATTTCATAAAACTAAAAATCTTCTGTGTATCATAGGAAACAATTAACAGATTGAAGAGACAACCTACACATCGGGAGAAAATATTTGCAAGCTATATATCTGATACAGGGTCAGTACCAAAAATATATAGGGAACTTAAACAACTCAACAGCAAGAAAACAAAAATCTGAACTAAAAAGTGGGCAAGGGATTTGAATAGCCATTCTCAAAAGAAGACATACAAGTGACCAACAGAGATATGAATAGAAGCTATTATGGCTAATTATTAGAGAAATGCAAATTAAAACCACATTGAGGTAGTATTTCACACACATCGGGATGGTTATTACCAAAAAGATAAAAAATAACAAGTGTTGGTGAGGATGTGGAGAAAAGGAAACCATTGTACATTGTCGATGAGAATGTAAATTAGTTCCACCTAATAGAGTTTGACTCTGTGTCTCTACCCAAATCTTACACAGATTTGTAATTCTCAATGGTAGGGGAGGGATCTGGTGGGAGATGATTGGATCATGGGAGCAGATTTTCCCCTTGCTGTTCTCATGACAGTGAGTGAGTTCTCATGAGATCAGTTTGTTTGAAAGTGTGTAGCACTTCTCCCTTTACTCTCTTTCTCCTACTGCCACATGAAGACATGTTTGCTTCCCCTCACGCTTCCACCATGATTGTGAGTTTCCTGAGGCCTCCCCAGCCATGCCTCCAGTACAGTCTGTGAAACTGAGCCAATTAAACCTATTTTCTTTATAAATTACTTAATGTCAGGTAGTTCTTTATAACAATGTGAGAACAGATTAATGCAGAAAACTGGTGCAAAAGAAATGGGGCTTTGCTGTAAAGATATCTGAAAATGTGGAAGCAACTTAGAAACTGGTTAACAGGCAGAGGTTGGAATAGTTTGGAGGGCTCAGAAGAAAACAGGAAAGTGAAGGAACTTCCTAGAGACTTCTTGAATGGTTGTGACCGAAATGCTAATAGTGATATGGACAGTGAAGTACAGGTGGAGGTGGTCTCAGATGGAGATGAGAAACTTATTGGGAACCAAAGTAAAGGCCACTCTTGCTGTGCTTTAGAAAAGAGACTGGCAGCATTGTGCCCCTGCTGTAGGGATCTGTGAAACTTTGAACTTGAGAGAGATGATTTGGGGTGTTGGGTGGAAGAAATTTCTAAGCAGCAAAGCATTAAAGATGTAACCTGGCTGCTTCTAAAAGTGTATGCTCATATACATGAAGAAGGAGATGGTTTCAGAAATTGGAACTTATATTTAAAAAGGAAGCAGAGCATAAAAGTTTTGAAAATTTGTGACATGAATATGTGGTAGAAAAGAAAAGCACATTTCCTGGGAATAAATTCAGTTGGCTGCAGATATTTGCATAAATAAAGAGGAGCCTAAGGTTAATAGCAAAGACAATGGGAAAAATGTCTACAGGGCATTCCAGAGTCCTTCTCAGCAGCGCCTCTCATCACAAATCCAGAGGCTTAGGAGAAAAAAATGGTTTTGTGAGCAAGGCTCTGGGCCCTGCTGCTCCATGCAGCCTTGAGATATGGTGCCTGGCATCCCAGCCACTCCAGCTCCAGCTGTGGCTAAAAGGGGCCAAGGTACAGCTCAGGCTGTGTCTTCAGAGGATGCAAGCCCTGAGCTGTGGCAGCTTCCATGCGGTGTTGAGACTGCAGATGAATAGAAGACAAGAGTTTGAGGCTTGAAAGCCTCTTCCTAGATTTCAGACGATATATGGAAACACCTGGATGTCCAGGCAGAAGTCCATGGAGAACTTCTATTATGGCACTGTAAAGGGGAAATAAGGAGTTAGAGCCCCTACACAGAGTCCCCACTGGGGCACTGCCTAGTGGACCTGTAAGAAGAGGGCCACTGTCCTCCAGACCCCAGAATGGTAGATCCACTGATGGCTTGCACCATGTGCCTGGAAAAAGCTGCAGACATTTAATGCCAGCTCATGAAAGCAGTTATGGGGACAGTAACCTGCAGAGCCACAGGGTTGGTGCTGCCCAAGGTCTTGGCACACAGCCCTTGCATCAATGTGTCCTGGGTATGAGATATGGAGTCAAAGAAGATTATTTTGGAGCTTTGAGGTTTAATGACTGCCCTGCTGGGTTTTGACTTGCATGGGGCCTGTAGTCCTTTTGTTTTGGTCAATTTCTCCCTTGTATCTTGGAACTAACTCGTTTTTGATTTTTTAGGCTCATAGGCAGAAGGGACTTGCCTTTGCTCAAATGAAACTTTGCACTTGGACTTTTGAATTAATGCCAGAAAGAGTTAAGACTTTGGAGAACTGTTGGGAAGGCATGATTGTGTTTTGAAATGTGAGAAGGATATGAACTTGGGAGGGGCCAGGGGCAGAATGATATAGTTTGGCTCTGTGTCCCCACCCAAATCTCATGTTGAATTGCAATTCCCAGTGTTGGGGAGGAAACTGGTAGGGGGTTATTGGCTCATGGGGATGGATTTCTCCTTTGCTGTTCTTGTGATAGTGAGTTCTCACAAAATCTATTTGTTTAAAGGTGTGTAGTACTTACCTCTTTGCTGTCTCCCTCATGCTGCCACGTGAAGATGTGCTTGCTTCCCCTTTGCCCTTTGCCATGATTGTGAGTTTCCTGAGGCCTCCCCATCCATGCTTCCTGTACAACCTGTGGAACTGTAAGCCAATTAAACCTCTTTTCTTTATAAATTACTCAGCTTCAGGTATTTCTTTATAGCAGTGTGAGAACAGAGTAATATGGCACCATTATGGAAAACGTTATGAAATTTCCTCAAAAGCATAAAAATAAAACTACCATATGATCCAGAAATTCCACTTCTGAGTATTTACTCAAAATATTTGAAATTACTTTGTCAAAGAAATGTCTACATTCTCATGTTTTTGCAGCACTATTCACAATAGCCAAATTTTGGAATCTACATAAATGTCCATCAATAGATGAGTGGATAAATAATATATGGTACATACACATAGTGGAATTCTATTCAACCTTTAAAAAGAAGGAAATTGTCATTTGTGACAACATTGATGAAATAGGAGAATATGATCCTAAGTGAAATAAGCCAGGCCCAGAAAGACTATATTGCACTGCTGTCATTTATACGTGAAATTCAAAATGTTTGAATTCATGGAAGCAGAGAGGGGAATGGTATCTATAGAGGATGGTGTTGGGGGAAATGGGGAGTTGATAGTCAAAGCATAGAAAATCTCACACATGAGGTTAATAAGGGTTTTTGTTTTTGAGGATTTCTCCCAGCTGCAGACTGGAATAAAATATTTGCAAAAGATATATCTGATAAAGTACTCTTATCCAAAATATACAAAGAACTCTTAAAACTCCACAGCAAGAACTCAAACAACCCAATTCATGAAATGGTTCAAAGACCCTGACAGACACCTCACCGAAGAAGATTTACAGATTGTGAATATAGTTAATATTAGTTTGTTGTACTTTTATAAAATGCTGAGAGTTAATTTCAAGTTTTCTCGACACAATGAATAACACATATTTGAAATGATATGTAGGTTAATTAGCTTAATTTAGTTATTCCATTTTTTATAATAGATTTGTAACATCTCTTTGTACTCCATAAATATATGCAATTATAAATTGTCAATTTGCAATTTAAAATATTGTGATTGAATAATTGGATATCTACATCTGAAAAAGTGAATCTGAACATAGACCTTATACTTGTCACAAAAATGAACTCATATAGGTTACAGACTGAAATGTAAAATATAAAACTGATAAGGAATAGCATAGGAGAAAAACTGGATGAACTTGGTTATTTAAATGTCATATTCATATTAGATACAGCACCAAAGACAAAAGCCATGAAAAAAAAATTGGTAAATTGGACTTCATTAAAATTAAAAACTTCTGCCCTGCAAAAGACAAAATAAACACAATGAGAAGACGAGTTGCAGACTGGGAGAAAATATTTGCAAAAAACGTATCTGATAAAGGACTCTCATCCAAAATATACAAAGAATTCTTAAAACTCTGCCGTAAGAACTTAAACATCCCAATTTATGAAGTGGTTCAAAGAACTTGACAGACACCTCACCAAAGAAGATTTGCATATGGTGATTAAACAAATGAAAAGATGCTCCTCATTACAGATCATCAGGGAAATACAAATTAAAACAACAGTGAGATACCTTTGCACACTAGTTACAGAGATCAAAACCAAACACTGAACACCAAATGCTGACGAGGATGTGGAACAACAGTAATCTCATTCATGCTGGTGGGAATGCAAAATGCTATGGCCACTTTAAAAGAAAATTTGGAGGTCTTAAAAAGCTAAAAATACTCCTTCCATATGATCCAGCAATGGTGCTCCTTGCTATTGACCCAAAAGAGTTGAAAACTTATGTCCTCACAAAAATACTGCACACAGATGTTTATACCAGGCTTTTTTTTTTTTTTTTGTACTTGCTAAACCTTGGAAGCAACCAAGATATCCTTCAGTAGGTGAGCAGATAAATTGTGGTACCTCCAGGTAATGGAATACTTTTTAGCAATAAAAGAATGAGTTGTTAATTCATGAAAAGATATGGAAGAAGCTTAAATCCTTATCACTAGTTGACAAAAATCTGAAAAGACTACATGCTGTATGACTCTAATTATATGACATTCTGGAAAAGGAAAAAGTATGACTATTGTAAAAAGATTAGTGATTGCCAGGGATTGGGGGTGGAAGGTAGGGGAGAGGGAGGAATAGGTAGAGCATAGATGTTTAAGTCAGTGAAATTACTTTATATGATAGTGTAATCATGGACACAAGTCATTGTATATTTGTCCCAACTCAGAGAATGTGCAACGCCAAGAATGAACACTAATGTAAACTATGGACTTTGGGTTATAATGTGTCAATGTAGGTTCATCAGTTGTAACAAATGTACCACTCTGGATGGGGAGGCTGATAATGGAGGAGGCTTTGCATGTGTGCAGCAGAGTGTATATGGGAACTATCTGTACTTATCTCTAAATTTTGCTGTAAACCTAAAACTTCTCTAAAAAAAATTATTTAAAATGTTTAAAGACAGCAACGGAAAGATTTACCCTCCCAATGGTGACAAAAATCGTATTTCAGAACTTTAACTAGAGCAGAGAAAAGAAAACACAAGTTACACTCAGCAGAATATCCATCTGCACTTTGATTTTCTGCCTCTAGGCAAAGACTGAATCTACTTTGCCATTCCATCTCCAGCATCTAGCACAATGTTTGCCACATAGAAGTTCCAAATAAACTCTTATTCCATTCAGTTGATAGTGCATGCACATGTGCAGAAGTCCTTACTCACAGACTATCCTGCCTCCCAGCTGTGGGAGATCCTTAGACTGGAAAGACTCTGGAGACCTTTCTTGAGCAATCTACAATGTAATACAGTTTCTGAGAAAAATCTTTAAATGTCCTAGTAAACCCATCTTTGCTTCCTCTCAGCCTTCTAAAACTACCACATGCTAAATTTCAGTAATCACTTCCTGGCATAGCATGAGTATATTCCAGCATTCTTTTTTGCTGCTGAAATGTAAAAAATGCATTTTCTAAGTGATAACAAACTTCCTCCCAATTTCTTTAAGAAATTTTCCTGTCCATTTTAAGTGTGTAGGTAAAACCAGCTACCTGTCATGGTGCTGGTCACAGATACAGGGTCTCCCTGTTTCAGCATCAAAAAGCTAGCAGCAGACATCATTTTCCCAACACGTCGTAGAGCCCTGTTACTGTTTTCAGGGGAGCACTCCCTCAAATGGCAGATTTTTGGCTCCATATTTGCCCCTGAAAGGCCCACTGACCCCATGAAAGCTGTTACTTCTTATAATCCCAGATGATTAGACTCTGTTAAAATCTAACCAATAGGAACCTAGAGTAAGCGATACAGGCATTAGAACAAATTCAGTTCTCAGAGTTGCTAGATTCTTTATTTTTAGTCCACTTCATTCTCCAGTTCAAGAGCAATGATCTTTGTAAAGTGTCTTAAGAGCCTTAGAGTAAATAAAAATGATAAATGTTGACCTTCCTGGTCTCTTTCCAACCCTAAAAATCTGTGAATCATTTCTTTTTAAGGCCTCACATTTTCAAGGCCCAAGGAAGTTTAAATAACAAGCCAATGTAAATAGCAGGTAATGGGCCCTGATAAATGCCCCGAACTGAAGGAATAGCCCAAGGAAAAAAAAAGTAGAGAAAATGAAATACAGTAGGAAATATTTTTATAGTTGCCATCAGAGATGGTAGGAAGCCTCAAAAACTGCCCTTGAGAGCAACTCAAAACTAAGCAGGTTGTTAACAACAAGCAGATATCATATACTGCCTTCCATAAGCTGTTCTTTCAGAAGGTCAATAGTTTTACTATTCCAAGCGTCATGATGAGGCATTAGGCAGCCAGCTGTCCCCAGCACACTATGCTATCAAGACCTGGGTTTGCTAAAGGTGCATAGATTGTTAGCAGCCCACAGGTGAGTTGTATTCTGGTCAAGCATTCAGCCTGGAAATAAATGCATTTTCCCCCTTCACAAAAGAAAGTTTTATCTGGAAATTGGACGAAACAAAAAAGTCAAATCTATTTTTGGCTCCTGGAGTCTTCCCACAGCTTCCTTAGCTTTCCTCAAGCCATCTTCCTGGCCAGTCTTCCCCTTAGGTATTCTCAGACCCACAGCTAACATTGTCATTCTACCTTTTGGAGTCTGCTGAGAATGAAATTGTCCACGATCACCTGGAACAATTTCTTTGACGTTCTCACAACATGCTTTCTTTGCTATAGTTCCTGCTTCCATTTTCCTGAACCTTTCACACTCAGAAGCTATAATACCCCATATTTGGGGACAGCTTTTATTCTTGGCTTTTTATTTTTCTTCATTGTCTTGTGTGTGTGTATGTGTGTGAGTGTGTGTGTGTGTGTGTGTGTAGATATTGCCTGAGGTGCTTACCATTGGGCAGCGCTGATAGAAGTCAATAGAAGTAGTAGTAAAACTGTCCACCGTTTACATTAAAAATGCTCATACCAGAAGCCAGGCTGTGTGGAGGATTCAAGAATATTAATATTTTTGCTTCCCTTTCAGGTTGAAATGGAAACAGTGGCCGTACAAATCAGGCCTTTTGCATGCTGGTCCATGTTTTTTTGCTTAGAATGAGCAATATGACATCTAGAATATTGAATCATTTTCCTGTTATCATTTTTACTTAAAGAGCTAAAAAGTATAATAAGCAATATTCATCTGGCAATGGATATGAAATGACTTTATAAATTCTGTGTGTTTTTATTTCAACAAAGCAAAATTTTTTTTTTTGCAATTTTTTGGTGCAGTACACACTCAGGGCTAATGTGCTTGGTGTCTAATCTGCTGTTATTAACTATGTTGGTCTCTTTTATACTTTAGTATATGTCTGTGGGTCAGGGAGAGCATGATGTTTGTTTTGTCTTCCAGCTTTCAAAGTTTTATTTCCCAAAGCACCAAAGAGTAAATAACTTAGAAGAGAAAAGCCTGCCACAGTGTCTTACTAATGAAGAGGATCTTGGCTGTTTTCAGGATGTTCTTCACAATAAGATACATCAGGGTAAGTAAGTGCCATTTCTCAGTAAGCACATAAATACAGCTTGGTCTTATTAATCCTATAAAAACAGCAACACAGTCCTCTCATATGCTGTCTTTCCCCCTTTCAGTTTCCAGTCTTCAGTGCATAATGACATTGTAGACATATCTGTCCTTCTTTCATGAGGCCAATTTATTCCCTATTAATTAACCCTGATGCTAATTAGGTGATTTGAGCTCTACTTGTAGAGTTTACAGAAAATAATAACATATCCATTATGTCAGCAATCAAAGCAAAACAAGATTGGGATGATGCCAGTGATCAAAGCTCATCAGTGAGATTCAGGGACAGGGAGAAGAGGGTGTTTTGACTTCAAAAGACTTTTCATGATAGTGTTAGTAGTCATTTGCTTATTTGAAAGAACCATTTCAGAAGGAATCCTCTGAAGAAAAAAGTGAAGGGGGAAGCTTTAGCTTTACGCAGTGTCACTTTCCCTTGATTCTTCAAGCCATTCACCTTCCCTCCTCCCAAATCGCTGAGTCTGGAGACCTGTGGAATTGTTTGACTTATCAGAAATGTTCTGATTTGTCTGGACTAGAAAATTAAAAAAAAAGATGACTGCTGCTCACTTTTGCTGAGGACCCAACAGTGGCAGCAGCTTTTAGAGAAACTCCTTCCCTTGGTAAGACATAAAGTGCCAATGTCTAAGCGAGTGTGTATAATCAGTAAGGTGCTATTACCTAATAGTCCTAGGTCAGCCTGCAATTCTTTCCCAGTGTAGGGTAAGGTGGGGTGGGGAACTGTAGCAATTACTTTAGAAATCCTACTCTCCTTAAACCCTTTGCCAAAAATACTCCTTGTATCACTAGCCCTCCCCAGATATCAATGTTACCAATTTCAAGTACTTATCACTCCTCTAAGTTCCACAGTGCAAACAGGAATTGTATTAAGTGTGGTCTCTACTGATCTTGACTGGGTAAACAGCAATTAGAGGTGTGTGTGTGTGTGTGTGTGTGTGTGTTGTTGTAGTAGTAGTAGTAGTGCTATCTCATATCCTTGATTTTGGCCTGCCCTATTCTATATACTTCCCTGTTTCTAATATCCCTAGAGATATTCCTTCTAGATTGCCTCCTCCACACTTATCTAGCCACAAACATTGATTTTTCAGAGCAGTCCAGCAGACACAACAGATGAACAGACAGAAAGTGGGGAAATTTCAGACACAAATCATATTCCTCTGAAGTAGCATAATAGTTACACTTTCACATTGTATGGTCAGCATAGCTCAGATTTAATTAAAGCACTCAATCGCACCATTACCATTTTTGGTGACAGCTCGGGTATAAATATATTAAGCACAATTCTTCCCAGGCCCAGCTTGTCAGCACTCTCCTTAAATGCCGTTTTGTCTTCTCTAGCCTTTTTCGAAAGCCCTGAACTTTTAGCTTATAAATGATTAGTACCTATACACTTCCACTTCCAATTCCTAAGTTAAATTACTGTCTTCAGCCTTTCTCTGGATTCCTCAGGAGTAATAAGTCTCTTCCATTGGACTGTAAGTTTTTCATTTTAACTTTAATCAAAACTGCATTGACATCTCAACCTCCTTCTTCATAGTTGGCTTCTTTATATCTCCTCTGTCATTGGCATGGATATAAGTTTTCTCTCTCTCCGTGTATCTTGTTTTCTCCATATCATGCTCTTACTGCTTAGTTCCATAGTTTCTCACTGCAGCATCATTTCCTGTATTCCTTTAGTTTCTCCAGTTTCTATTGAAATTCTTTTTCCTCATTCATTTATTCAAAAAATATTTTTTGAATACAGCCTCTGTGCCAGAAACTGTCCTGGGGGCTTGAGGTACTTCAGTGAACAAAACAGACAAAGATCTCTGCTCTTGCAGGACTTACATTCATTTTAGCAGCTGGAGAAAACAAAATAAAAAGTGAAAATCCTACATAAGTGTTACTAGATTGGGGTTAGTACCTTAGGGAAGGAGAAGTAGAGAAGGGTAACAGGAAGAGGAGCATGGTGGGGGTGGCCTCATGGAGAAAGACGTGCATTTGGTTAGGGAGTTAACTCAGTAGACATCTTGGGGAACAGAAATCAAGATGAAGAAATAGCCAGCTGGATCAAAGGCCTGCAGGCAGAAGAATGCTTGGCCTTGCCTGGAACATTCACAGATAAGAAGGCGGCCACTGTAGCCAGAGCAGGTTGAATGAGGGGGAAAAGCAGGGATTCATTGACTAGTCTTGAAAATTATCTGCCTTCTCTACATACTGATGGACTCAGTGTCTCCCACTCAAAGTAGAATCATATCCCTTTAACAACTCACAATATACATCTATGTCTAGGTAGTTCCTATACATATAAAATTAAGTAGCTGCTGATTGGTGAGAATGTAAATTATTCAGCCATTATGGAAATTGGTATGAAAGTTACTCAAAAAATTAAAAATAGAACTACCATGTAGGAAACAAGTATCTCAAAGAGACTTCTATGCTCCTATGTTCACTGCAGCATTATTCACAATAGCCAAGATATGGAAACAAACTAAGTGTCCATCAATAGATAAATGCATAAAGAAAAACATGATAATATTGTTCAGCTGTAAAAATAAGGAAATCCTGCCATTTGTAATGACATGAATGAAACTGGAAGACACTATACTAAGTGAAATAAGCCATACAGAAGGACAAATACTGCATGATCTCACTTACATGTGGCATCTAAAAAGTCAAGCTCATAGAAACGTAGAATAGAATGGTGGTTGCCAGGGGCTGGGAGTCAGGATGTGCTGGTCAAAGGGTAAAATCTTGCTGTTTTAGAAATTCTGGGTATCTAAAGCACAGCATGGTGACTATAGTTCGCAAGTTTTATATACTTGACATTTGCTAGGAGATTGGATCTTAAGTGTTTTCACCATACCAAAAAGAAAAAGGAAAAAAGGTAAACTATGTGACGTGATAGATGTGTTAACTAATTTGATTATGGTAATAATGTTACAATATATAAGTATAGCAAATCGTCACATTGTATACCTATATAGGCAACTTTATTTGTCAATTATACCTCAATAAAGATGGAAAAAGGTAAAAATGCAAATCAAAAGTAGTGGCCCACATTAAAAAAAAAAAACTTGACACAGACCACTTTGTACCACTTCCTCTGGATGTAGGCCATTTTCTTAATCTACAATACCCACGTTGCTGGGGAATATGGAGCACTCTTACTCTGAAAGAATACGCTGTGTATCCTATAGGATTCACTAGGAGAAGGCAGAGACTGAAGTGGAGCCCCATAGAAGGGTGAAATTCACGAAGGTAACGGGTTAACTATCAGGGAAGTGAGGTGATGGATGAAGCAGTTTTCCTCTCCCACTGAAATGACAGTCCTTCTTTGTGCCTACTCTTGATGCCTCTAACAAGTCTGTAAGGGTCCAAGAGCATTAGACAGATTTTATCGTGTAGAGAACAGTGTTGAATTGTGTAAATCAGAGTGTTTTTGTTGTTGTTTGTTTGAGGTGGAGTCTTGCTCTGTTGTTAGGCTGGAGTGAGTGCAGTGGCGTCATCTTGGCTCACTGCAACCTCCTCCTCCCGGGTTCAAGCGATTCTCCTGCCTCAGCCTCCCAAGTACCTGGGACTACAGGTGCACACCACCACGCCCAGCTCATTTTTGTATTTTTAGTAGAGACGGGGTTTCACCATGTTGGCCAGGATGCTCTTGATCTCTTGACCTCATAATCTACCTGCCTTGGCCTCCCAAAGTGCTGGAATTACAGGCATGAGCCACCATACCCGGCCAAGAATGTTTTTTAAAAAGTGTTTATTCATGCATTAAACAAATGTTTATTACACGTTGTCCTGTGGTAACAAAGACAAGAAAAATATGGCCCAGAACTTGAGGAGCTCAGTCTTTTTAGGTTGAGAAGAACACACATGAACAGAATATAAATGAAAAAGTCCATGCAGTTTAAAAGAGAGGAGGCCAAAGTTAGGGGTGCTCTTTATCTGGAAATGTTTTTATAAACACACTTGGGTCCCATCCTGAAACCGCTAATATAGTGTTTTTTTAACCTTGACTGCACATTAGAATCACCTGAAGAGTTTTCAATATAAGACTGCCTAGGTCCCAGTCCAGAAATTCTGATTTAATTGTTCTGGGATGCAGCCTGGGCATCAGAATTTTTAAGCTCTCCGCGTGACTGTAGTGTTCAGCCATGTTTACAAACCATTTGTGGTAGGTTGTATAAAGGTTCTGAAAGGATCTACGTCCTAATTTCCAACACCTGTGAATATTTTACCTTGCCTGGTAAAGGGATTTTGCAGATAAAATTATATTAAAGACCTGGAGATGAGGAGGTTATTCAGGTGAGCCCAATGTAATCACAAGGGTTCTCAAAAGAGAGAGACAGAAGGCTCAGCATCCATAGTAGGAGAGGTGGTGATAAAAACAAGACGGTAGCGTGATGTGAGGAATGGGCTGTGAGGCAAGGAGTATAGGTGGCCTCTAAATGCTGAAAAAAAAAAAAAAAAGAAAAAAGAAAAAAGAAAAGAAAAATCCAGATTCTTCCTTGAAGCCTCCAGGAGGAGGAACATAGCCTTGTTGACACCTTGAGACTCCGATCTTCACAACCATGTAAGAATAAGTGTTTGTTGTTTTAAGCCATTAAGTTCGTGGCAATTCGTTGCAGCAGCAATAGAAAACTGACATATCACTGCTTTAACCCAGTAGGTCTGATTGGAACCCGGTGTTGGATATTTGCGTGTGTGTGTGTGCATTTCAAGTTCCTCATTAAGGGAAAATTCATGTCCTCCTTTACTATGTAAGAAAGAAAATCCCTCCTGCTTTCTTCCTGCCGGCACTGCTGAGCTCGCAAAACAGCAGCTCTCCAAGCCAGGGGAGTGAGAGGAGCATGGGCGTGTGGAGGCAGGCGGGGGGAGCACTGACTGCAGAGTCTGCCCCACGTCCTGTGATGTAAGTCCCATCATGGTACAGACTGGCTCCCGTACACCACTGGTGGGGCACTGGGGAAAAAACAGTGCAGATCTCCTAGCCTATTTGGTCTGAGCCCCTCTGAGGCCAGCCCTGCTTAAGAAAAGGAATCTTCCACATGCAGCAGCAACCTCGCTCACTTAAGTTTACTGGAGTTTGAGTCCAAAGCTCAGCCAATAAATAATAAGGTGTTGGCCGGGCGTGGTGGCTCACACCTGTAATCCCAGCGAATCACCTGAGGTCAGGAGTTGGAGACCAGCCTGACCAACAAGGAGAAACTCTGTCTCTAAAAACAAAATACAAACATTAGCCGGCAGTGGTGGCGCGTGCCTGTAATCCCAGCTACTTGGGAGGCTGAGGCAGGAGAATCGCTTAAACCCAGGAGGCGGAGTTTGCGGTGAGCCAAGATTGTGCCACTGCACTACAGTTGCATCGAGCAACAAGGGTGAAACTCCATCTCAAAAAATAAATAAAGTGTTATTTCCACTGATTCAACAAGTTTTGTCTTTTTTTTAGCTCCCACTCTTCTGGGTATTATTCTAGGCACCAAGAAAACAGCATTTAACGGTGTATCAATTTTTCCTTCAAACATGCAATGCACACTTATTGAGACCAACTCTGTGACAAGCACTATTCTAAGCCCTAGGGATATAACATTAGAAAAAATTATATGTATTTTATTATTATATATATACAGCATTATTTATTTTTTGTGTGTGGTTTTGATTTGCATTTCCCTGATCATTAGTGATGTTGAGCATTTTTTCATAAGTTTGTTGGCCATTTGTATATCTTCTTTTGAGAATTGTCTATTCACATCCTTAGTCCACTTGTTGATGAAATTGTTTGTTTTTTCTTGCTGATTTGATTGAGTACCTCGTAGATTCTGGGTATGAGACTAATTAGCTTTACATGTAGTACAGGTACCTCGATAAATATACATAGCGTATATATAGCATTAGAAAAAATATATATTTCTGAAGAGACATGTGTACCTTTTTCATTGACTTTGATTCTAGTGAATAAAGACATTTATAAACAAAAAAAGTAAAATGTAAGAACATCAAATAGATTATAGCTATGGATAAATGAAGCAGGGTGAGGATATATGTGGCAGAGGCAGTTAAGATTTAAACAAGGGATAATGAAAGGTATTCTGAAAATGTAGCATTTGATTAATGACCTAAAGGCAGTAATGGAACAAGCCCTGGCGACATCCGAGGAAAGAGCATTTCGAGTGAAGGGAACAGCACATGGAAAGTCAGAAAATGGAAGTACACCTAGAAAATTCCATTTTGGAGCAGAATAATAAAAGGCACGAGTTGTAAGAAATGAAGTCATAAAGAAAGCATGGGCCAGACAACAGGACTTGAGGCTCTTAATAAGTAATTTGGAGTATTATTCTAAATGAAAAGTCATTCAAAGGTTTTAACATGTCTAAGTCTTTATATTTGAAACAGATTTCTTGTAGAAAACATGCAGTTGTGTCTTTTTTGTTTGTTTTTAAAAGAGTCTCACTCTGTCGCCCAGGCTGGAGTGCAATGGTGCAGTCTCAGCTCCCTGCAACATCTGCCTCCCGGGTTCAAGAGATTCTCCTGCCTCAGCCTCCTGAGTAGCTGGGACTACAGGTGCATGCCACCACACCTGGCTAATTTTTGTACTTTAGTAGAGATGAGGTTTCACTATGTTGGGCAGGCTGGTCTCAAGCTCCTGACTCCGTGATCTACCCACCTCGGCCTCCCAAAGTGCTGGGATTAGAGGTGTGAACCACCGTGCTCAGCCTTGTTTTGTTTCTTATACACTCTGACAATCTTTTTTTTTTTTTCCCAGTTGGTATATTCAGACCATTCACTTTTATTTTTATTTATTTTATTATTAATTTTATTTTATGTTCAGAGGCACATGTACAAGTTTGTTATATAGGTAAATTTCATGTCACAAGGGTTTAGTTTACAGATTATTTCATCACCCAGGTAAGCAGCATAGTACCCGATAGGTAGTTTTTCCATTCTCAGCCTCCTTCCACCCTCTACTCTCAACTAGGTTCCAGTGTCTGTTGTTCCTTTCTTCGTATCCATATGTATTCAGTGTTTATTTCCCACTTGTAAGTACATTTGGTAGTTGGTTTTCTGTTCCTGTGTTAGTTTGCTTAGGATAATGGCTTCCAGCTCCATCTATTTTGCTGCAAAGGACATGATCTCATTCTTTATTATGGCTAAGCAGTATTTCACGATGCATATGTACCATATTTTCTTTATCAGGTCTACCATTGATGGGCATGTACCATTGATGGCCTATTGTGAAAGGCACTGTGATGAACATATGCATGTATGTGTCATTATAGACCATTCACATTTAAAGGGATGGATATAATTAGATTAATAATTTCCATGTTTGTAACTATTTTCTATTCATTGCATTTGTTCTTTATTTCTTTCCTCTCTTTTTCTGTCTTTTTAGTTTATATGATTCTATTTTATTTTCTCTCATGGAGTATCAATTATACTTCTTTTTTATAGTTTTCAGTGGTTTCCATAAAATTTGAAACATACATTTTAACTAATTGAAGTCTACCTTCAAATAATCCTATATTGCTTTACAGGTAGTACAGGTACCTTAGTAAAGGACATTTCTGATTCCTAATTTCTATTTCTGTGACATTGCTGTCATTCATTTCATTTACTTATATGTATAACCACCCAGTGCATTGTTATCATTGTCACTTATTTTTAATAGGTTTTTGAGGAACAGGTAGTGTTTGGTTACATGGATAAATTTTTTAGTGGTGATTTCTGAGATTTTGGTGCACCTGTCACCAAGCAGTCTTCACTGTACCCCATGTATTGTCTTTTATCTCTCACCTCCCTCCCACTCTTTTCCCCAAGGCCCCAAAGTCCATTGTATCATTTTATGCTTTTATGTTCTCCGTTCTTATAGCTTAGCTTCCACTTATAAGTAAAAACATTTGATGTTTGCTTTTCCATTCCTGAGTTACGTCACTTAGGATAATGGTCTCCAATTCCATCCAGGTTATTGTGAATACTACTATTTTATTCCTTTTTATGGCTGAGTAGTGTTCCATGGTGTGTGTGTGTGTGTGTGTGTGTGTGTGTATATATGTATGCATATATATGTATATACACTACTCATTCATAAAATATATACACACACAGACACAGTATACACACACACATACAGTATATATGTAGCATAGTATATATCTCATGTAGTTTGTAATATATGTATATCACATTTTGTTTATCCACTGGTTGGTTGATGGGCATTTGAGCTGGTTCTATATTTTTGCAATTGTGAATTGTGCCACTATAATCATGTATGTGCAAATATCTTTTCTGTATAGTGACTTCTTTTCTCTTGGTAGATACCCAGTAGTGGGATTGCTGAATCAAATGGTGGATCTACTTTTAGTCCTTTAGAGAATCTCTACACTGTTTTCTATAGTGGTATACTGGTTTACATTCCCATCAGCAATGTAAAGATGTTCCCTTTAACAACATCCACACCAACATCTATTATTTTTTGATTTTTTGATTATGGCCATTCTAACAGGACTGAGGGGGTATTGCATTGTGGTTTTGATTTGCATTTCCCTGATCATTAGTGATGTTGAGCATTTTTTCATAAGTTTGTTGGCCATTTGTAGATCTTTTTAGAACTGTCTATTCATGTCCTTAGTCTACTTGTTGATAGAATTGTTTGTTTTTTCTTGCTGATTTGATTGAGTACCTTGTAGTTTCTAGGTATTAGTCCTTTGTCAAATGCATAGTTTGTGAAGATTTTTTTCTCACTCTATGGGTGGCCAGTTTACTCTGCTGATTATTTCTTTTGTTGTACAGAAGCTTTTCAGTTTAATTAGTTCCCATCTATTTGTTTTTGTTGCATTTGTTTTTGGGTTCTTGGTCATGAAGTCTATGCTGAAGCCAATATCTAGAAGGGTTTCTCTGATGATATCGTCTACAATTTTTATGGTTTTAGGTCTTAAATTTAAGTCTTTGATCCATTTTGAGTTTGTTTTTGTGTAAGGTGAGAGACAAGGATCTGGTTTCATTCTCCCACATGTGGCTTGACAATTATCCCAGTACCATTTGTTGAAAAGGGTGTCCCTTCCCTATTTTTCGTTTTTGTTTGTTTTGTTGAAGATCAGTTGACTATGAGTACTTGGCTTTATTTCTGGGTTCTCTATTTTGTTCCATTGGTATACATGCCTATTTTTTATACTAGTACCATGCTGTGTTGGTTACTATAGTCTTATGGTATAGTTTGAAGTTGGATAACGTGATGCCTCCAGATTTGTTCTTTTTGCTTAGTCTTGCTGTGGCTCTGTGGGCTCTTTTTTGGTTCCATATGAATTTTAGGATTCTTTTTTCTAGTTCTGTGTAGAACCAGCAAAAAATACCATCATGGTATTTTGATGGGAATTGCATTGAATTTGTAGATAGCTTTCTGGAGTATGGTCATTTTCACAATATCAGTTCTACCCATCCATGAGCATGAGTTGTGTTTACATTTGTTTGTGTTGTCTATGATTTTCTTTCAGCAGTGTTTTCTAGTTTTCCTTGTAGAGGTGTTTCACCTCCTTGGTTAGATATATTCCTAAGTATTTTATTTCTTTTTACAGTAATTGGAAAGGGGTTCAGTTCTTTTTTAAAAATTTTTTAAACTTTTATTTTTTATTGCATTTTAGGTTTTGGGGTACATGTTAAGGACATGCAAGGTTGTTGCATAGGTGCACATGTGGCAGTGTGATTTGCTGCCTTCCTCCCCTTCACCTATATCTGGCATTTCTCCCCATGCTATCTCTCCCTAACTCCTTGATTTGGTTCTCAGCTTGGTCACTGTTGGTGTATAGCAGTGCTACTGATTTGTTTATGTTGATTTTGTATCCTGAAACTTTATTGAATTTATCAGTTCTAGGAGCTTTTTGGTTTAGTCATTAGGGTTTTCTAAGTATATGATCATATTATCGGTGAACAGCAGCAGTCTGACTTCCTCTTTACCAATTTGGATGCCCTTTATTCCTTTCTCTTGCCTGTTTGCTTTGGCTAGGATTTCCAGCATGTTGAATAGAAGTGGTGAGAGTGAGCATCCTTGTCTTGTTCCAGTTCTCATGGGGAATGCCTTCAACTTTTCCCCATTCAGTATAATGTTGGCTGTGAGTCTGCTATAGATGGCATTTCTTACCTTAAGGTATGTCCCTTCTATGCTGATTTTGCTGGGGGTTTCAATAATAAAGGGATGCTGGATTTTGTCTTTCTTTGTGTCTATTGAGATAATCATGTAATTTTTGTTTTTAATTCTGCTTACCTAGGGTATCATATTTATTGACTTGTATATATTAAATTATCCCTGCCTCCCTGGCATAAAACCCACTTGAACATAGTGGATTAGCTTTTTGATAATGTGATTGGATTAAGTTAGCTAGTATTTTGTTGAGGATTTTTGCATCTATGTTCATCAGGGATATTGGCCTGTAGTTTTCCTGTTTTGTTATGTCCTTTCCTCGTTTTGATATTAGAGTGATATTGGCTTCATAGTATGCTTTAGGGCAGAGTCCTTTCTCTCTCTCTCTCTCTTTTTTTTTTTTGTAATAGTATTGGTACCAATTCTTCTTTGAATGTCTGATAAAATTCAGCTGTGAATCCTCAACTTTTTTGGTTGACAATTTTTCAATTACCATTTCAGTCTCACGGCTTGCTATTGGTCTGTTTAGAGTTCTATTTCCTCCTGGTTTGATCTAGAAGGGTTGCATGTGTCCAGGAATATATCCAACTCTTCTAGGTTTTCTAGTTTGTGTGCATAAAGGTGTTCATAGTAGCCTCAAATAGTTTTTTGTATTTTTGTGGCATTTGTCATAATATCTCACATTTCTTTTTGAATTGAGCTTATTTGGATCTTCTCTTTTATTTTCTTGGTTAATCTTGTTAATGCTGTATCAATTTTATCTTTTCAAAGAATCATCTTTTCGTTTCATTTATCTTTTTTGGTTCAATTTTATTTAGTTCTGCTCTAATCTTTGTTATTTCTTTTCTTCTGCTGGGCATGGATTTGGTTAGTTCTTGTTTCTCTAGTTCCTTGTGGTGTGACCTTAGATTATCTGTTTGTGCTCTTTCAGACTTTTTGATGTAGGCATTTAATGCTATGAACTTTCCTTTTAGCACTGTTTTTGCTTATACGAGAGGTTTTGATAGGTTGTATCACTATAATTTTTCAGTTCAAAGAATGGTTTCATTTCCGTCTTGATTTTATTGTTGACCTCGTGATCATTCAGGAGCAGGTTATTTAATTTCCATGTATTTGCTTGGTTTTGAAGGTTACTTTTGAAGCTGATTTCTAGATTTATTCCATTGTGGCTTTGATATAATTTCAATTTTCTGAACTTATCAAGATTTGTTTTGTGGCCTATCATACTGTCTGTCTTGGGGAAAGTTCCATGTGCTGATGACTATATATTCTGCTGTTGTTGGGTAGAATCTTCTGTAAATATCTGTTAAGTCCATTTGTTCTAGATTATAGTTTAAATCCATTGTTTCTTTGTTAATTTTCTGTTTTGATGACCTGTCTAGTTTCTTTGTTGACATTCTGTCTTGATGACTGTCAGTGGAGTATTGAAGTCCCTCATTATTATTGTGTTGCTATCGATCTCATTTCTTAGTTCTATTAGTAATTGTTTTATAAATTTGGGATCTCCAGTATTAGGTGGATGTATATTTAGCATTGTGATATTTTCCTGTTGGACTAGTCCTTTTGTCATTATATAATATCCATCTTTTCCTTTTTAGACTGTTGTTGCTTTAAAGTTTGTTTTGTCTCAAATAGGAATAGCCACTCCTGCCCACTTTTGGTGTCTATTTGCATGGAATATCTTTTTCTACCCCTTTACCTTAAGTTTATATAAGTCATTATGTGTTAAGTAAGTCTTTTGAAAACAGCAGATATTTGGTTTGTGAATTATTAATTCTGCCATTCTGTATCTTTTAAGTGGAGTATTTAGGCCATGTACATTCAATGTTTACATTGAGATGTGAAGTACTATTCTATTTATTGTGCTAGTTTTTGCGTGAATACTTTGTTTTGTCTTTATGGTGTTATTGTTTTATAAGTCCTGTGAGATTTACGCTTTAAGGAGGCTTTCTTTTGGTGTATTTTGAGGATTTGTTTCAAGATTTAAGCTCCTTTCAGCAGTTCTTGTAGTGCTGCCTTGGGAGTGGTGAATTCTTTCAGCATTTGTTTTCTTGAAAAAGACTATATCTTTCCTTCAATTATAAACTTTACTTCACTAGATACAAAATTCTTGGCTGATAATTTGGTTTGGTTTAAGGAGGCTAAAGATAGCACCCCAATCCCTTCTAGCTTGTAGGGTTTCTGTTGAGAAGTCTGCTGTTAATCTGGTAGGTTTTCCTTTATAGATTACCCAATGCTTTTGCCTCACAGATCTTAAGATTCTTTCCTTCGGCTTGACTTTAGATAGCCAGATGACTATGTGCCTATGCAATGACCTTTCTGTAATGAATTTCTTGAGTGTTCTTTGAGCTTCCTGTATTTGAATGTCTAGATCTCTAGCAAGGCCAGTGAAATTTTCCTCAACTATTCCATCAATTATGTTTTCCAGACTTTCAGATTTCTCTTTTTCCTTGGGAACACCTTAAGTTTGGTCATTTAACGTAATTCCAAACTTCTTGGAGGTTTTGTTCATTTTAACTTTATTTTTTATTCTTTTTTCTTTGCCTTTGTAGGATTGGGTTAATTCAAATGCCTTGTCTTTGATCTCTGAAGATTTTTTTTTTTTAACTTGTTTGATTCTATTGTTGATACTTTCTAGTGCATTTTATGTTTCTCTAAATGTGTTCTTCTTTTCCAGAAGTTATAATCTTTTTTTTTTTTTTATGTTATCTATTTCTCTGGAGATTTTTCCATTCATATCCTATATCATTTTTTAAAATTTCTTTAAGTTGATATTTACCTTTCTCTGATGCCTCTTTGAGCAGCTTAATAATCGAGCTTCAGAATTCTTTTTATGGCAATTCAGAGATTCTACTTGGTTTGGATTCATTGCTGGTGAGCTAGTGTTATCAAGAACCTTGCTCTGTCATGTTACCAGAATTGCTTTTCTGGTTTCTTCTTTTGAATAGACTGTGTTCCCTCTGAGGCTCATATGTTCCCTCTGAGGCTCAAGGTCTGCTATTTTGTCTCCCTCATATGTTCCCGCTGAGGCTCGAGTTCTGCTAATTTGATTTTATCTATGGGGGTGCACCCTTGATGTGGTGCTCTCTCCCTTCCCCTAGGGATGGGGCTTCTTGAAAGCCAAACTGCAGTGATTGTTATTTCCCTTCTGGGTGTAGCCACCCAGTGGAGCTACCAGGCTCCAGGCTGGTACTGGGGAGTGTCTACAAAGAGTTCTGTGACATAATCTGTCTTCAGATATCTCAGCCTTGGATACCAGCATCTGTTCTCATGGAGATAGTAGGAGAATTTGTGATTGTCCTTGGTTGTAGTTTTGTTTAGTGCACACATTTTGTGTTGGTTGGCCTTCAGGTAGGAGCTGGCACTTTTAAGAGGATCAGCTGTAGTAGTATAGGGAGGATACAAGCTTACCCTAGTGTCACCTGGATAAGTATGTGGGTTTCTCAGGTGGTAGGTGGGGCCGTAGAGCTTCAAAGAGATATATTCTTTGACTTTAGCTACAAGGGTGGGTAGAGAAAGACCATCAGGTGGGCGCAGTGTTAGGCATGTCTGAGTTCAGACTTTCCTTGGGCAGGGCTTGCTGTGACTGCTGTGGGGAATGTGCCAATGGAGTTATGTTCTGAGGGGGATTATGACTGCCTCTGCTGTATCCTATGGGTTGCCAGGGAGGTAGGGGAAAGTCAGCAGTGACGGGCCTCATCCAGCTTCCACACAGCCTGAAAGGCCAGTCTCACTCCCCCCACCTTGCCCCCATGCCCCAGCAACAGTACCGAGTTTATTTCCAGGCCAGCAACAGTACCGAGTTTATTTCCAGGCCAGCAACAGTACTGAGTTTATTTCCAGGCAGCAACAGTACTGAGTTTATTTCCAGGCAGCAAGTGAGCAGGGCTGAGAATTTCCTTCAGGCTACAAGCCTCCCTGCTGAGAAAGCAAGCAGGGCTTTCAGGTTTTGAGCCTCCCTGCCTACCACGGATTAATGTGTTAGTATCTCCACTCCCTGTTCACCCCATTACAAAGTTCTGCTGGAAATTTCGTTTTCCCTATGGTCTTTCCCCAATTCCACTGGTAGCCCTCTACTAGGACCCCTGTGTGAACAAAGTCATAAGTGGCTTCCCTGGGGACCACGAATGCCCAAAGGGCTCTTCACGCTACTTCCTCTACCTCTATATTATTTCTCTTGGCCCTCTAAATTTGTCCCGGCTCCAGATGAGGTTAGATCCTTCTCTCGTGATCTGGACTTTCAGATTCTTAGTGAGGATGTGTATTTAGAGGTGAACTTTCCCCCTTACACACTTTGGTCACCCACAGCTTTTCAGCTGTCTCATGGAGCCTGCAGCCCCAAGCATCTTCCTTCAAAGGATCTGTTGATTCTCTTGGCTTTTCTGATATGTTCCTTGTGGTAGTTCTTGGAGCAAAAGGTCACAATGTGAGTCTTCACATGCTTCTTGGTCTGAGTGGGAGTTGCAAGGTAGTCCAGACTTCTATCTGCCATTTTTTTCCTGTTATCAGTTTTTGTAAAAAGCTTTAAAGAAAATTTTTAAAAAACAATTTTAGGTAAACAGCAAAATTGAAGGAAGGTACAGAGTTCTTTGTATATTTTAGATAACAGTCCTTTATTAGATGTGTCTTTTGCAGATATTTTCTCCCAGCCTGTAGCTTGTCTTCTCATTCTCTGGACATTGTCTTTTTCAGAACAAAAGTTTTCCATTTTAATAAAGTCCAGGTTATTAATTATTTCTTTCATGAATTGTGACTTTCTTGTCATATCTAAAAGATTATTGCCAATCCAAGGCCATCTAAATTTTTTCTCTTATATCTTTTATGATATTTACAGTTTTGCATTTTACATTTAGATATGTTACCCATTTTGAGTTAATTATTGTAAAGGGTATGAGATCTGTTTCAAGAGTCACCTCTTTTTAAGTGGATATCCAGGTCAGGCATAGTGGCTCATTCCTGTAATCCCAGAAATTTGGGAGGCTGAGGTGGAAGGATCACTTGAGGCCAGAAGTTTGAGACCATCCTGGGAAACATATGCAGACACCATCTCTACAAAAAAATACAGATAAAAAAATGAGCTGAATGTGGTGGTGTGTGCCTGTAGTCTTAGCTGCAGCTTAACCTGCTAGGGCATTATCAAAACCCAATTGAGATGAGAAATGGAAATACTCAACTATACCCCTTTAGCCTTCACTTGGGAGAAGAAAAATAACAACTTTGGCTCATTCTAGCCTTCATGTTTCACCTAAGAGGGTAAGTAAAAAGTAAGTATGAAGTTGATTGTCCAGAGACACAAACTTACTAAAAGACTGAGATGTAATCATAGGCCTATGGACATTTCCCCAACCTCCTTACCACCACACTACTAAAGGACTATTTGCAGCAGTTCCTTTTACCCATTGTATCATGTCTGTCTATCAAGAAAAAAATTAGAGAAGATGTACTAAAATGAAAAGAAAAAAAAAGTTTGCAAAGACAGAACAAGCATCACAACGACATTCAGATATAACAAGGGATGGTGGAATGATCAGACCAGGAATTTAAAACACACGTGATTAACATGCTTAGGACCCTAATGAATAAAGTAGACAGCATGGAAGAACAGATGAGCAACATGAGTGGAGAGATGGAAATTCTGAGAAAGAACCAAAAAGAAGTGCTAAAGAACACTGTTAAGGAAATGAAGAATGCTTTTTACAACATTTTTGAATTATTTATTGCTTATTATTTTTAATTTTAATGGGTGTATGGTATGTATATATATTTATGGGGTATAGGAAATATTTTGATACAGGCATGAATTTTGTAACAATCACATAATGGAAAATAGGGTACCTGTTATCTCAAGCATTTATCCTTTGTGTGACAAAAAATTCAATTATACTCTTCCAGTTATTTTTAAATGTACAATTTTATTATTATTGACTATAGCCACACTGTTGTGCTATCAAATACTAGATGTTATTCATTTTTTTCTAACATTTTTTTGTACCCACTAACCATCATCACTTTTCCTTCATCCCCGACAACACTTCCCAGCCTCTGCTAACCATACTTCTACTCTCTCTCTCCATGAGTTCAATTGTTTTAGCCTGTAGCTCCTACAAACAACTGAGAGCACATGAAGTTTCCCCTTTTATGCTTGGATTATTTCACTTAACATAATGACCAGTTCTGTCCACGTGGTTGCAAATGACATGATCTCACTTCTTTTATGGCTGAATAGTACTCTGACATGTGTACATACCACATTTTCTTTATAAATTTATCTGTTGATGGACATTTATGTTACTTCAAAATCTTGGTAATTGTGAATGCTACTGTAATAAACATAAGAGTGCAGATAACTCTTTGATATTCTGCTTTCCCTTCTTTTGGGTATATACCTAGCAGTGGGATTGCTAGGTCACATATTAGCTCTATTTTTAGTTTTTTGAGGAACCTCCAAACTTTTCTACATAGTGGCTGTACTACTTTACATTCCCACCGACAGTGTAAAGGGTTCTCTTTTCTTCACATCCTCTCTGGCATTTATTAGACTGGTGCAAATGTTATTGTGTTTTTTTTCAGTTACTTTTAATATTATTGCCTGCCTTTTAGATAAAAGCCACTTTAGCTGGGGTGAGATGACATCTCATTGTAGTTTTGACTTGCATTTCTGTGATGATCAATTATGCTGAGCACTTTTTTCATATACTTGTTTGACATTTGTATGTGTTTTTTTTTTGAGAAATGTGTACTCAAATCTTTTGTTCATTTTAAAATCAGATTATTAGATTTTTTCCCCATAGAATTGTTTCAGCTCCTTATATATTCTGATTATCGATTCCTTGTGAGATAGGTGGTTTGAAAATATTTTCTGTCATTCTGTGGGTTGTCTCTTCACTTTGTTGATTGTGTTCTTTGCTATGTGGAAGCTTTCTAACTTAATGTGATCTCAATTGTCCATTTTTGTTTTGGTTACCTGTGCTTGTGGGGTTTTGCTCCAGAAATCTTTGCCCAGACTAATATCCTGGAGATTTTCCTGAAAGTATTGTTTTAGTAGTTTCATAGTTTGAGGTCTTAGATTTAAATCTTCATTCCATTTTCATTTGATTTTTGTATATGGTAAGAAATAGGAGTCTAGTTACATTCTTTGTCATGTAGATATCCAGTTTTCCCAGAAACATTTATTGAAGACTGTCCTTTTTCCAGTGTATGTTCTTGGGAGTTTGTCAAAAATGAGTTCACTGTAGATGAAGGGATTGGCCTCTGGGTTCTCCATTTTGTTCCATTGATCTGTGTGTCTGCTTTTATGCGAGTAGAATGTTGTTTTGGTTACTATAGCTCTGTAGTATAATTTGAAGTCAGATAATGTGATTCCTCCAGTTTTCTTATTTTTGCTCAAGAAGACTTTGGTTACTCTGGGTCTTTTGTGATTTCATATGCATTTTAAGATTGCTTTTTCATTCTTCTGTGAAGAATGTCATTAGTATTTTGATAGGGCTTGTATAGAGTCTCCAGATTTCTTTGGATAGTATGAACATTTTAACAAAATTGATTGTTCCAATCCATGGACATGGAATATATTTTCTTTCTTTGTGTTTGTCCTTTTCAATTTCTTGTGTCAATGTTTTATAATTTTCACTGTAGAGATTGTTCACTTCTTTGGTTAATTCCTAGGTGTTTAATTTTATTTGTAGCTATTGTAATTGGAATTACTTTCTTGATTTATTTTTTAGATTACTCATTGTTGGCATATAGAAATGCTACGTTTGTATCCTGCAACTTTATCAAATTTATTAGTTCTAATAGTTTTTTTTGAAGGAGTCTTCAGGTTTTTTTCAAATATAAGATTATATCATCTGTAAGTGAAGATAATTTGACTTATTTCTTTCCAGTTTGGATGCTCTTTATTTGATTCTCTTGTCTGATTCCTGTATCAAGAACTTCTTGAAGAATGCTTTTGATAGGCTTATTGGTAGACAAGACAAGGCTGAAAAAAGAATCTCTGAACTTGAGTATATATCAGTACAAACCTTAAAAACTGAAAAGCAAAGAAAACAATGACTAAAAACAATTGGAACAGAGTATTCAGGAACTGTGGATGAGTACAAAAGGTATAAATACACATAATGAGGATACTCAAAGAGAAAGAGAAAAAAATAGAAGAAATAGTTGAATAACGACAACTGGGAATTTTCCCCAAATTAATGTCAGGCACCAAACCACAGATGCAGGAAGCTCAGACAGCAATAAGTAAGATATATGCAAAGAAAACTATGCCTAGACAAGTCATTTTCAAACAAGAAAAAGTTAAAGATAAATAAAAAATCTTGAGGGAATCCAGAGGAAATAAAAACACCTTATCTACTGAGGAGCAAATATAAGAATTTAATCCAACTTCTCGGACCATGCAAACAAGAAGAGAGTGAAGTGAAATATTTAAAATGCTGAGAAAAAAAATTCCACCTAGAATTCTGTTCCCTGCAAAATAATTCTTCAAAAGAGGAGAAATAAAGACTTTCTCAAACAAAAATGGAGCAAATTTGTTGCCAGTAGGTCTACTGTGCCAGAAATTTGAAAGAAAATCTAAAATTGACAAATGGGATCTAATTAAACTAAAGAGCTTCTGTACAGTGAAAGAAACTATCATTAGAGTAAATTGGCAACCAACTCACAAAAAAATTGAAAAAATTTTTGCAATCTACCCATCTGACAAAGGGCTAAAATCCAGAATCTACTGCAGAGAAGGACTTTGACAAAATTCAACAGCACTTTATGCTAAAAACTCTCAATAAACTAGGTATCTATGGAACCTACCACAAAATAATAAAAGCTATTTATGACAAGCCCACTGCCAATATCATACTGAATGGGCAAAAACTGGAAGCATTCCCTTTGAAATCTGGCACTTTACAAGGATGCCCTCTCTTTCCACTCTTATTCAATATAGTATTGGAAGTTTTTGCCAGAGCAATCAGGCAAGAAAAAGAAATAAACGATATTCAATTAGGAAAAGAGGAAGTCAAATTGTCTCTATTTGCAAATGACATGATTGTATATTTAGGAGACTCCATCATCTCTCAGCCCAAAATCTCCTTAAGCTGATAAGCTGAAGTCTCAGGATACAAATCAATGTGAAGAATCACAAGCATTCCTATACATCAATAATAGAAAGTCAAATCATGAGTGAACTCCCATTCACAATTGCTACAAAGGGAACAAAATACCTAGGAATACAACTTAAAAGGGATATGAGGGACCTCTTCAAGGAGAACTACAAACCAATGCTCAAGGAAATAAGAGAGGACACAAACAAATGGAAAAACACTCCATGCTCATGGTTAGGAAGAATCAATATTGTGAAAATGGCCATACTGCCCAAAGTAATTTATAGATTTAATGCTATCCCCGTCAAACTACCAATGACCTCTTCACAGAACTGGAAAAAACCACTTTAAACTTCACATGAAACCAAAAAAGAGCCTGCATAGCCAAGACAATCCTAAGCAAAAAGAACAAAGCTGGTGGCATAATGCTGCTGGACTTCAAGCTATACTACAAGGCAACAGTAATCAAAGCAGCATGGTACTGGTATCAAAACAGAGACAGACGAATGGAACAGAGGCCTATGGAGAACACCACATATCTACAACCATCTGATCTTTGACAAACCTGACAAAAACAAGCAATGGGGAAAGAATCCCCTGTTGAATAAATGGTGTTGGGAAAATTGGCTAGCAATGTACAGAAAGCAGAAACTGGACCACTTCCTGACACCTTACACTAAAATTAACTCCAGTTGGATTAAGGACTTAAACATGAGACCTAACACCATAAAAACCCTAGAAGAAAACCTAGACAAATCCATTCAGGACATAGGCATAGGCAAAGCCTTCTTGACTAAAACACCAAAAGCAATGACAACAAAAGCCAAAATTGACAAATGGGATCTAATTAAACTTCAGAGCTTCTGTACAGCAAAAGAAACAATCATTAGAGTGAGCTGTGAACCAATGGAATGGGAACAAATTTTTGCAATCTACCCCTCTGAAGAAGGGCTAATATCCAGAATCTACAAAGAACTGAAACAGTTTTACAAGAAAAAAACAAAAAAACCCATCCAACAGTGGGCGAAGGATATGAACAGACACTTTTCAAAAGAAGACATATATGAGGCCAACAAACATATGAAAAAATGCTTACCATCACTGGTCATTAGAGAAATGCAAATCAAAACCACATTGAGATACCATCTCATGCCAGTTAGAATGGTGATCAATAAAACATCTGGAGACAACAGATGCTGGAGAGGATATGGAGAAATAGGAAGATTTTTACATTGTTGGTGAGAGTGTAAATTAGTTCAACCATTGTGGAAGATAGTGTGGTGCTTCCTCAAGGACCTAGAAATAGAAATTCCATTTGACCCGGCAATCCCATTACTGGTTATATACCCAAAGGTTTATAGATCATTTTATTATAAAGACACATGTACACACATGTTTATCGCAGCACTGTTTACAATAGCAAAGACCTGGAACCAACCCAAATGCCCATCTATGATAGACTGGACAGGGAAAATGTGGCACATATACACCATGGAATACTACGCAGCCATAAAAAACAATGAGTTTTTGTCCTTTGTAAGGACATGGATGAACCTGGAAACCATCATTCTCAGCAAACTGACACAAGAATAGAAAAACACCTCATGTTCTCACTCATAGGCCGGTGTTGAACAATGAGAATGCTTGGACACAAAAAGGGGAGCATCACACACTGGGGTCTGTTGGAGGGGGCATGGGAGGGATAGTGGGAGGGAGTGTAGGGGAGGGATAATGTGGGGAGAAATGTCAGGTATAGGTGAAGGAGGGATGATGGCATCGAACCACCTTGCCATGAATGTACCTATGCAATGATCTTGCATGATCTGCACATGTACCCCAGAATCTAAAGTAGAATAAAACAAAAATGTAGAATCAAAAACAAATCCAGAATCTACAAAGAACTTAAACAAATTTACAAGGAAAAAACAAACAACCCCATAAAAATGTGGGCAAAGGCTATGAATAGGTGCTTCTCAAAGCAAGACATTTATACAGCCAACAGACATATGAAAAAAAGCTCATCATCACTGGTCATTAAGGTAATGCAAATTAAAATCACGTTGAGATACCATTTCATGCTAGTTAGAATGGTGATCATTAAAAAAATCAGGAGACAACAGATGCTGGAGAGGATGTGGAGAAATAGGAACACTTTTACACTGTTGGTGGAAATGTAAATTAGTTTAACCATTGTGGAAGACAGTGTGGTGATTCCTCAAGGATCTAGAACTAAAAATATCATTTGACCCAGGAATCCTATTATTGAATAGATACCCAAAGATTATAAATCATTCTATTATAAAGACACATGCACATGTATGTTTATTGTGGCATTGTTCACAATAGCAAACACTTGGAACTAACCCAAATGCCCATCAATGATAGACTGGATAAAGAAAATATGGCACATATATACCATGAAATACTATGCAGCCATAAAACAGGATGAGTTCATGTTCTTTGCAGGGACATGGATGAATCTGAAAACCATCATTCTCAGCAAACTGACCCAAGAACAGAAAACCAAACACTGCATGTTCTCACTCATACATGGGTGTTGAACAATGAGAACACATGGACACAAGTAGGGAAACATCACACACCAGGGGCTGTCGGTGGTGGGGGACTAGAAGAGGGATAGCAGTGGGTGGGGAGATTGGGGAGGGATAGAATTGGGAGAAATACCTAATATAGATGATGGAGTGATGGATGCAGCAAACCATCATGGCATGTGTATACCTATGTAACAAACTTGTACATTCTGCACGTGTACCCTAGAACTTAACGTATAATTTAAAAAAAGAAAGAAAATGTTTTAGGTCAGAAATATGAAGAAAATATGAACATTAAAGAAGGAATAAGTGTAGGTAAATAAAAACCTTTATTTTTCTTATTGTCATTTGATCTAACAGGTAAGTTTGTTCAAAACAGGAGTAGACACAGTATATTCAATTATGCATATGTATATATATATATATATATATATACACACACAGACACACACATACATACATATACTTATGTATGACTACATATAAGTAAAATGAATAACAGCAAGAGAAATGAATTAGGATTAATTTGGTATTATGAAATGCTCACACTACCTATGAAGCACTACAAAGTTATTTGAAAGTGGACTTGGGTTAGTTGTAAATGTATATTCCAAACTCTAGGGCAACCACTAAAAAAAGTATAACTGATATGCAAAGAAAGGAGATAAAATAAAATTATAGGCAATGTATTTCTGCTTAAAATATGGCTGTGTATTGATCAGTTGATGAAAAGGTAGCCAGAAGCTCACAGGAACCTAATCCTATATTTCCTCTAGGAGCAATAGTTCAGTGTTCCCTAATTTAGTATTCATGACACTTTATAGAACATAGCTAGCATGAATAATGAGAATTAACTGTGTTTTGTTTTTAAACTTGAATATGAAAGAACATAGGACTATATTAATACTTTTAGGTTGCGAAAATGTTTATAAGTTTGATTAGCAAGAAATCTTACAGAGTCTCTGTCAGAAATTATACAGCCAGGTATATAATTATACTGCCCTGACATTTTCAAAAAAAGAGAACAGATGGTGCCTCCACTCCCCATTCTCCTCTCATCCCTAGCTACAACCTACACCATGTAGAGCCTTGCATTTTTATATAGACACTTCAGATTTTGTGCTTAATTTTATTCCTCTTCTACCCTCTTAGTCCAAATAATTAGCCCTTGGTGATCCCTGTGGCTGAGGGATGAGTGCGCGATGATATGGGAGTCTTGGGAGTCAAATGAGAAGAGGCCTTTGCAGGCTCTGGAAGAGGGATCAGGGCCACTGAGCAGAGAATTCTGAGACCCAAGTTATTGGGTCTACAAGGTAGAAGAGGCACAGGTTTCTAGTCCTGTGTTTCTCAAGTCCTTGTTTCTTCTCTTGGATTCCTTGCTCCGTGGGGAAGATCACAGTCAAATGAAAGATAGAGTAGTACTGAGCCTGGCTCAAGAGACTTAATTGGCTAAATCTAAGGTAACTACTGAGTATAGAGTATGGTATATGACACAAAAGCAGTTGTTTCTCTTTCTGAAATAGGAAGAGGAAATGTGTGTTGGGGGAAGTAACAGGAAATTCTTAGCAGAGGAAATAACTTATGAGCTGAGTTTTGAAATATAACTAGAGAGATTTCTAGGTGTGCTGAGGTAAGGACTAAGTTGGAAGAAGGTATTTCAGGCCATAGTAGTCCCTTTTCACACTGCTGATAAAGATATACCAGAGACTGGATACTTTATAAAGAAGAAGAAGTTTAATGGACTCACAGTCCATGTGACTGCAGAGGCCTCACAATCATGGCGGAAGGTGAAAGGCATGCCTTACTTAGTGGCAGGCAAGACAGCAAATGAGAGCTAAGTGGAAGGGGTTTCCCCTTCCAAAACTATCAGATCTTGTGAGACTTATTTACTACCATGAGAACAGTTTGGGGGAAACTGCCCCCATGATTCAGTTATCTCCCACTGGGTGCCTCCCACAACATGGGGGAATTATGGGAGCTACAATTCACAATGAGATTTGGGTGGGAACACAGCCAAACCATATCACAGGCAGAGGTAGAAGTGTGAACAAAATCACCGAACCAAGTAATATATGCTCTTTTCAGCAAGCTGTAATTCAGTAGAGCTACAGTATAATGTGAAAGGGATGGGAGATACAAATGGTAACATAGGCTAAGTTATGGCGAATCTTGAATACTGTACTAAAGGGTTTGTCCTTTATGTTGCCGATGCCTAGGAATTATAGAGTTGACACCATCAAATATCTGCTTTGGTGAAGCAATATTAAGGTTGGATTGGAGAAATGGGGTTGGCAGGAGGTCTTTGGAAGTCGCTATGAGTGTGCTATGATTTGTTTAGTTGAAAGGTGAAGAGGAACTGAACCTGCCATAGCACCATGGTGGTAATAAAAAAGAACGTGAACAAGAGTGATAAAAACTTACATTGATTTTGTAAGAGGCACTGTTCAAGTGCTTTCAGGCATAAATTTAATTCTTACATCAACCTTGAGCAATAGATACAATAGTCTCCTTATCTGCAGTTTTACTTTGCTGTGTCAACCATGGCCCAAAAATATTAAATGGAAAATTCATAAGTTAAACATTCATAAGTCTTCAATGGGATGCCATTCTGAGTAGGGTAATGAAATCTTGCGTCATTCCGCTATACCCCACCTGAGAAATGAATCATCCCTTTATCAGCAAATGTTCACCATCTATGTTCCCTGCCCATTAGCTGTCCTGGTTATATCATCAACTGTTGTGGTATTGCAGTGCTTGTGTTCAAGTCACCTTGATTTACTTAATAATCCCAAGGTACAAGAATAGTGGTGCTGGAAATTCAGATATGCCAAAGAGAATTCATAAAGTACCTCCTTTAAGTGAAAGTTCTCAACTTAAGGAAAGAAAAAATATTGTATGCTGAGGTTCCTAATATCTATGATAAGAACAAATCTTCATCTGTGAAATGGTGAAAAAGGAAAGAAAATTCATGCCAGCTTTCTTACCAGAGTTCAAACTGCAAAAGTTACAGCCACAATGTGTGATAAGTGCTGAGTAAACATAGAAAAAGCATTAAATTTGTGGATGAAAGACATAAATAGAAATGTGTTCCGATTGATGGCAGTGGGATTCAGTACAATCTGCAGTTTCAGGCATCCAGTGGGGGTCTTGGAACATATCCACTGTGAGTAAGGGGGAACTACTGTACTGTTATTTATTCTTATTTTACAGATGGAAAAGCTAAGGCAACGAAAGGTTAAATGACCCACTCGATGTCATACATCTAGGAAGTAGCTGAGTCAGGATTTTAACGAGTTCCAGTTCTAGAGCCCATCTTCTTAACCATTAAGATGAACTGAAAGGAGAGGTGAGTCAGAATGTGAGAGCTTATAGAGAGGTCGATTCTATAGAACCTGACAGATGAGATGTGGAGAATGAGAAACCAAGGATGGTTCTAGGATTAAATCTGGATATGGCTTGAGAAGATGCTGGTGCCAATTAGAAATGGAGAATACAAAAATAAGAGTGATCCTGGAAGAAAGAGGCTGTGTTCATCTTGCAGTTTACCAAGTTTGATGTGATGATGGCACATTCAAGTGTATACATCCCTCAGTGAGGTCCTGGAGCTCAAAGGAGAGGTCTGTCAGAGAAGTGTGCCCACTGAAAGGTGAAGGCTTATCTTTGATGAGCAACTCCTAGCTAACAGAGGTAAAGTGGAAAAGTGGACAGATTTCACCTGGAAATGACTTACTTACCAAAGAAGGCACATAGAGTAGATGCTCAGAGTGTAAACCATGGAGCTTTACCACATACCTGCTGTACAGTCATAGAGAGTAGCTTAACCTTTCCAGACACCATTTTTTGAATCTGCAAAGTGGAGGGTAAAAAATTCTCCCTTGTGGGGTAATTATGACAATTCAATGAGTTCATTCTTGAAAGTCTTTAAAACAGTGCTTGGTGTATATTAAGAAATAGGTAATACTTTTAGTCTTGGCAGATTTCCTTACAAAGAAACTTAAATTCCAAAGTAGAGTCTCTCTCTCATTCTCTCTCTCTCTCTCTCATTCTCTTTCTCTCTCTTTCTTTCTGTGTGTGTCTGTTTCTCTATCTTTGTCTCTCACTCTCTTTCTCTCCTTTCCTCTGCCATAACATGACAATCTGAGAAAACACCTTTATAAAGAGGGTCCCATTTTAAGGCAGATCCCATTTTGCCACAGGAAATATTGAATTGAGGTAACAAGTATATGCAAATCACACACATACCAAATGTAGCTTTTATTTTTCCTGTACATTTCCTGTTTCTCCTGAGCCCTTCCCTGCCGAATACGTGAAGGCAAGTAAAATTTAATCCAACGTAAAAATTATAGCCCTCTTTGAAAATTTAAAACAGTGGTAACTCAGTCTCTTTCAGATGAGTGCTAACCACTCTAAGGTTCTCTTCCCCTTCCAGACTTGCCTCCAAGATGGAGTCTGGGTGTAGGGCATTTGGAGTAGGATTTGGAAGCTTTTGAAGTGACAGAGAAAAGGGTGGCCTCAGACCTATGCTTGTAGGGTTTTCTCCCTTCCTCTGGGCATCTGGTTTCTGAGGTTGTCCCAGTTTCTTAGGTGTGCCATTTGATCCTCACATCTATGGCTGGTGAATTCCTGATGGATTCTGTCAGCCTCACCCAGCCCCAGCTTGAGTGTTGCTGGCTGTTGCCCACTGCCTGAGGTCTGACTGTGGCTCCTTTCAGTCTCCAGGCCGAGTAACCTACTCTCTAGCCCAGAGTCACAGGGTCATATCACTCCATCATGACAAACCCTCAGGTAGCCTCTAGAGATAGACCATCTTTGACCTCTGCTCTCCAACCCTGTGATTTGTGAGACTCTCCAGACTCTTTGATGCCACCCAGGAGCCCGTGGTGTCTGGGGTTCCTCACTCACACAGACCTGTCACTCCCCATCTGAAGCAGCAAGTTGCAGGGTGTGCTCATGTGCTTTACAAAGCAGCCTGCTCTTAGTCACAAACAGGAATGTGGACGTAGCTCCCCTCTGCTTTGAGTTTTCTCTTAAACCTAATTACAAAATTGCTTCTCTCTAATTTGAGCGTGGAGAATGTGGTCAGGAAGGCCTTGCCTCACTGCCTCCTTTCCTTGCCTTCTTCCCCCTATTCTCCAAATCCACAGGGGCTGGAGGGAAACAACCTTTTCACCTCCCCCTCCCCTTCTTGTTTGATGGGGTATTCTCCATATCACATTCTCTTCCCTAATAAGGTGATCTTTCCTGTTCTCCTTTCCCTGGAGCAAAGGGCAAGATGAAAATATATTAATTATTCCAGTGATAATACTAGTGATCAAAGACTTGGCCACTTATGTAAGCCATCACAGTCCTTGAGGAAAAGACAGAACAACTATAAACCGCTACAAAAACTTACTAATAAAGCCTGTTCTAACTCTTATAAAATCATTTTAATGTACTTCTCAGCTTGGCATATGTAAAGAATTCCACAGTATCACAAATGTTACTTTAGCATATAAAATAAAGCTGAGTTGTGTCATAAATCGGGCCTCTTTAAAACCAATATGCTTACATAATAAGCTTTCATTGAATATTTAATTTGCTAAAATTTAATCTGCTTTTTAGAATGTGGTTAAGTTTCCTATAAGCAGGATCATAATTAATCCACAGTCTTATTAACAGCGTGTTCCTAAAAATGTTACTTAACACTTTGCACCTCAGATGCCCTGTTTGTAAAGTGAGAGTACTAGCAATACTTACATCATAGAGTAATTGTGGGGATTTGATTAGAGCAGCACCAGGCAGATAGTACATACTGTATGAACATTTGCAACATTCTTTATGATTTGAGTGGGCTGGGGTCGTATATCTTACTCGTGCTTTTCTTTCACTGTTGAAACCATTGGTGTTAAAAATTTCTTTGATCATTATTCTTTGTATTTTTGTTGTTGTTGTTATATACCATTGCAGTGGCTGAACATTTGAGGTCACCTTTGATATCTGTAGTCGTGAGGATTTGGAAAACAGAAGTACCTTGCCTTTGTGCAGCAGGTTTATTTTCATTCTTTCATTGTGTTTTAGATGTCCCAGGTCCTTTCAATTGAGGCATGCCACAATTCTTTCTGCCTCTTTCTTTGTGTCTCTTGAAATTCTTTGAGCACTAAATAATCTAGGCATTATAATAATTGCGGTTATTTTTGAGTCTGTTTATACACAGAATTCTTTCACATGGCAGGAGATATATGTCAGAGCACCTGCTAATCATAGCAACACGCACAAGGCTTGTATCAAAGAGGAGAAAAATTGTAAGAGATCAAGAAGTCACACTAGCATTAGTGATGGCAGAGGAAGGAAGGAACATTAAATAGCCTGGTTTAAATATACATTTTTGGGATTACTAGTGAGGGGGGTCCCTCCTCCCATTTGTGTATTTATTAGTTGATTATTTTCTTTTCTAAATTGTCTGTTTCTGTTTTTTGTCTGTTTATCCCTTAGGGTTCTTGCTGATTTGCACCTTGATTTACACGAACTGCTCAAAAGCATTAAAATCCTGTTTGTCATATTTTTAGCAAATAGTTGATTTTACCAGTTGTCTTTTGATTTCAGTTATGAAAATGTTTTGAAATGTTACATCATCAAATCTATTGACCACATGTTTTGAGAATTACGTTGCTTTTAATGCTGGAGGGTTTTTTTTCCTCTCTATAGAGATTTGGCAAAAAACCACTTATATTGTTCTTGAGTCTTAAAGTTTTGACTTTTTAAAGCATTTAACTCTTATCTCCTTGGAGCTTATACGGTATTGTTTGAGATATGTGTAACAGCTAAACTTTTATTTTTCTTCTTTTTAATCAAAGGAGAAAATTGCTTTAATATAATTTACTGAACTTATAGTACTACTTTTATTATGTATTAATTTTCTTTATACTTGCACTGTAGAGTAGTCACTAGCAGTATCTGGTTATTGAGCATGTGAAATATGGCTGGACCAAACTGAGGTGTGCCATGAGCTTAAAATATATATGGTAGATGGCCAGACACGGTGGCTCACGCCTGTAATTCTAGCACTTTGGGGGGCTGATGCGGGTGGATCATGGGGTCAGGAGATTGAGACCATCCTGGCCAACGTGGTGAAACCCTGTCTCTACTAAAAATACAAAAATTGGCTGGGCATGATGGCATGTGCCAAAAATTGGCTGGGCATGATGGCTGGGCATGATGGCATATCTAGTCCCAGATACTCAGGAGGCTGAGGCAGGAGAATTGCTTGAACCCAGGAGGTGGAAGTTACAGTGAGCTCAGATCACGCCACTGCACTCCAGCCTGGCGCCTGGCGATGGAGCAAGACTCTGTCTAAAAAAAAAATAATATGTATATATATATATGGTAGATTTCAAATACTTAGAGCAACAATAACAAAATGTAACTCACCTCAATAATTTTTGATGTTTATAACATGTTGACATGATATTTTGTCAATATATAATCATGATATATGTGACATACATTATATTTATAATATATATGACATACATTATATTGATATGAATATATGATATAATATATATGAGATGATATGTATTATATATGTGATATGATATATAGTATATTTATATGTAAATAACATAAACATGTTATTTCACTTTGTTTTACTTGAAAAAATGTTGATATTATAAAAATTTTAATTATATATGGCTCATACTTCATTTCTGTTAGACAACTCTACACACTAGGGTTTGCTTCTATGCTATTGATTCTCAATATTATTTGCAGATTTAATTATTGAACCTTATAATATGCTTCCAGGTCTGACTGAACTAGTTTCTTTGTTTCTATTCTTTATCAGTTTTCTCCTTATTTATATTTGCTTATTTATTCTTCAAGGTAATTTAAACATTTTTGCCGAGTTCCAATAAAATTAAATCCCTCATACAAACTTTGATTGAAATCACTCAAAATCTGTAAATTGATTTGGAAACAATTGACATTTTTATAAGACTGTATCTTTTTTCCCAAGAAAATATAATTTATTTTTATTCATTCTTTCCTTTTTATATTTTTTAGAAAACTCTGTTTTTTATCATGTAAATTATACACATTTGATTTTTCCATTATTGATAGACATCATGTTTTTTATTGCTATTGTAAATGTGAGTTATTATTCCAGTATATTTTCTGACTAGTTTTTGATAGTTTAGGAAGGGTGATTTTCTAAAATGTATCTTGTAACTAGAGATTTTTACTGAGATTTTTACAAAGTTAATTTTAATAGGTTTTCAACTGATTCTCTTGTGTTAGTCTCCTTTTTAAAAATTACAATGCTAGACCACAGTAAGCTCCAAATAAGTTTCTGTAGGTCTCTCCAACATTATAGCTCTAAAATTCTAATTTTTGAGAAAAGAATAGCTAGGTATAATATGCTGCTCTTTATTTTAGATGAAATTTTCTCAGAATTTGTCTGTAATATTGGAAATCACAGAGTTAGAATGTTTTTCTTGTGTGTCCTTTAGATGCAAGGACTAGGGAAAATGGTGAATGATTCAAAAAGCACGGCTACAAATGCATTTGGGACACTGTGTGAGTGTGAGAGTATGTGTCTGTGTATGTAAGACCAGGTGTAAGAAAAATTGTTGACTCCTGATAGTTGCCTTTTGATGGGCATTTGAGGTTGCATTCATTACCCTAGGTAGTTACAAGGTTAGCTGAATATCTTCTCAACTGGGATTTCACCTTGAAACCCTCAGCCTTTTTCTCGGATCTCTGAGAAACTGGGGCTTAAGTTTCATCCTTGCTACATGATTATGGGAATTCAATTTTTATTTGGTTTTAAACATCTTTTCTTTCTGCTCTCTGCCCATGTCTTTTTATTAATGCCTTTAAAAATGCTCTTTCTTTCCCTGTAGCATAAACAATATTTTTGTTTTATTTCATTAAAAAGTAGTAAGTTTATTTTTAACAAAAATATTTGAACACAAAAATCTCTTAAGTATTACAATGATTTTAGTTATTGTTGACTCTACTTATATATGGAATTATCCCTAATCACAGAAGTTATGATGTCACTACATTCTCTAATGGTGACCACAGCAATACCAGGCAAAGTAAGAAAGGGAGGGGCCAGCAGGAGGGATATTCCCTCATTAAAATGAGTGCTGTTAATCAACATCATTAAAGTACATACCAAATTAATAGAAATCAAGAGGCACCACATATTTGTAGATTAACCTCAACCACTTGCCTATAGGGGGAACATAATGATCTCTAATGATGTGTTCAAACAAAGGTATCTAGACTGTCCACAACAAAATGTTTTCTCTCTAGGTCAACTTACAGGACAAAATATGGGCTCTAGACTTTTGTCGTGCTTCTGTGGGCAGGCACCACCTCCCCTCCTGCCACACCAGAATTCCATCAGGGGACGGTCCTGCTGGCTGGCAAAAAACATGAATGTAGCATTTGGAAACATGATATTGCTGTTATGCAAAGTACATGTGCACACACACAAATACATTTAATATGGAATAGAAATCTTTACTGAAAATTGTCATATTGACATGGTGTGTGTGTGTGTGTGTGTGTGTGTAATGGTGAAGCTGTACCTTCTAACCTATTGGGATTTTTATGTAAATGGAGATTATATGTCATTGGCATGTGGAATGTGACTCTCTTGCCAAGCACTCTAGTTGTTTAGCTTATTACCTGGGTAATATAATCAGAAAAGCAAAGACCATAGAATTTAAGGTGTTAAACATCTCTTTAGCCCCCAGTGAGAAATCACTTTAAATGAGACAAGAATGTGTTCATTTGTATTCCAAGCAAAGATGGAAAAAATCTTATAAATTATTAATCCACCAAGTAGCATGTATTATCCTGAGCTATTATCCTGGGTCAGGCTGCATTTCATGCCTGCTCATTTTCCATTTGGAAAGAAAGCTGCCATGATGCAGAGGACAGAGCCACCACCCCGCCCCATTCCCATCCCCAACAAATACCAAGACAATAAATTGTAATGAAAGGAGAAAATTATTGAAGTTAATTCTTATCCATATTCTATTCTACTAGTAAGTTGTACTGAAACAGTATAGATTTAGCTTTCTCCCCTCAAACCAACACTGAAATAAAAATATATTTAAGCTGAAAGAAAAAGCATCTCATAACAAAGGAATATATGTATATATGCATATTGATATTCATACATACACACATACCTATTTTAAACAGAGAACATTTGAACACAGAATATATTACATTACCACAACAGCAAGACTTATGACCTTGGGTCTGAAGTGTGAAATACTAACTCAGAAGTATAAAAATAGAAAGAAAAACATTTATTTGAATGACAATATATGTATTAAAATATATATTTTATAATTCTTAAGTACTTTTGGAAAAATAAACATTTGTCAATTAAAATTAAAAAGATTACAGTATAAATTCTGAAAACTATTAAAAAGATATTTAATGTCAAATAGATAATTTTCTTCTGCCAACTTTTCATGGCCAGAAGCAGGAGATCAAAAAATCTTGGAAAGTTTTACAGGTAAATATGAATAGGTCTTCTAAACAAAGACACAAAAATGAGAATGTAAGGTTCTAGGATTGTTCTTAGCTAGAATTCTTTATGTATTTCAGGTATGGAGTTTGTGTACTTCAGGTAGTATCTGTGCATTTTACATATAGCTTAGATATTTCAGGTTTAGAGTATTTAGCCAACTAGTGTCTGTAGCTAATACTATAGTTAAAAAATATTTTAATAGTTGAGTGGCTCAAATTCTCTTAAATTCTGTCATATATCAAATTTTCCATAGTGATTTAGTGACTTAGGGCATAGTATAGTGCTAGCATGCTTAATGATTCAGGCTTTCATCATCAGAGATTCAAAATACATTCAGAGTGTGGACAAGGGTTTCTCTGGGAACATAAATGAAGTGGGAGCCAGAATGAATATTTTCTGCTTCAAATGTCTTCTTGAGTGATCCTGCCACTGAAGTTCATTCTGTGAGCTCTGATGAGGGCAGCCGTTAGAAAAACATGCTTTTGTTATAGTGTGGTTTTCTTAAAAAAAGAATTGTAATAATAATAGCATTTGGCAGTAAAACTCAATGTGCAGTAAAATATATTAAAATTACACTGACTAAAGTTCAGTGGGCATCATGGGTTATGACATTCTTCTTTGAGAGAGAAGGCCAGAATTTCAATGGTGCCAGAAATGAAGACCTACTGAAGTGTTAGGTCATGGGAATGGCCTGGTCCACAGTAGGAAGGGGAACCCCCTGATGGCCAAAAGGACTTTTGATGTTTTGCCTCCTCCAGGTTTTGCCTCACCTCTACTTCTGATCTTAAACTGAATAACCTTCTAACTAACGTAATTGGTGGTCCAGCACACTTCTCCTGCTGTTTAGTCCCAATTGTAATGAAAAAGTCTAGATAATTAAGCTCTTTCTTAGTTGCCTCAAGCCTAGTTTCTCTGACAGCTTTGGTCAGCAGGCCAGCTGACCCTGTAGAGCCCTGTGCCATCATTCCCTCAGCTCACTGGGGAAGGTTTTCAGCATCCTGAGTCAGGTTTCCTCACTGGGTGATTTCATTAGCCCTTGTCTGGTGCCAAGCAAACAGACATGCCCAAATTATTAAGACCATAAATTACACCCCATAGCAGCCTTACACTTGACTGCCTCTTCCCCTTACCTTGTCCACCCCCTTTGACCCCATTTGAATTGCAGTTCTTCACACTACATTCTTAACAACGTTATTTACTCTGCATGCCCAGAGAAATTGTGCCTTATGTAATAAGGTCTCAGCTCTGAGATATGCTCAAGAGGGCAGACTTTTCAGCTGATAAAAGAATTAACATTTTAGCTGAAGATGACCCTATATTGCTGGATGTGCTCTCATAGACCAAGTTTGTGACCATTTAAGAATGTCACAGTAACATATGGAGATTTTTACGTCTATACATAGATCAGTTTCGCAAGTCAGAGTAACCAAGGGTGAGTAACAATCTATGCCAGCTGTGTAGTTAAGAATGCCAATTTATTTTTAAAATGGCTCTGTGCAGTCAACTCGATTATTTACGAAAATGGGAGAAAGGAGTGACTATGATAATCAAAGTTCACTTGCAATTTCAAACCTCATTTAAACAAGCTGTTCAACCTGCTCTCTCCCTGCTAGTGGGAAGCAGAAAAAGCAAATGAGTCAGACAGTGGGCAGACTAGATACTCAGGATATTGAGATTCTTGAGTGTGAGAGAAAATGTTTCTTAGTTTTATAAATGTTTACTGAGTTATTTACACTGATTTGATAAGTGTATCTGGGACTTGGTGCAGGTAGGTGTTTCAAAAATTCGAATTCACTTCACCCTCAGTGGTTCCTGCCCTGTTTATATGTGTATGCTGGATGCATTTATTCACATTGATAGTACCTGCATCCCAAATACTCAGATGCTGCCAGACATTCTCTCCCTCACAGCCCCCTGTTCCCCAACACACTCCTCTTTAGGTTCCTTGCACAAAGGCATGACTCTTACAACCCTAAACACTACCCTTCCGTCCTCTTCTCTTCTTTTGTCCCTATGTGCTTTCGCTTGTTATTTCTATGTGGTAGAGAGTGTGGCCCAATAAATGGCATCGAGAAGGGAGGAAGATAAATGGCAACAAGCATATAAAAGCCTTACAATTTGATGAAGCTGAAGAATTTTTATATTCAAAAGATACGCCTTAAATGTAGATCGAGTAGTAGTTTTGCTGCCCTACTTTTGGTGCCACTTGGGAATATAATGATTTCAGGATAAAGGGGGTGTAGAAAAGTCAAATAGGGCAGATAACAGAACAGTGTCAAACACAGCATAAGAAAATGTTGATTTCACAACAATATCGCATCCTTCACTGGGTGTGAAACTCTAGTATTCTGCTATGGAGCTCTCATTTAAAATGGAAGAAAAACACAGATCCTTGAGCTCCCTGAGCTTTTACTTGCCCGTTTAACACTGAAGCAAGAATACAGGATTGAAGCATTGCTAAGAGGAGGGAGGGCCAGGCAGGGCTGGTGGAAGGAAGAAAGGAAGACTTAGCTCAGTGCTGCTGTAGGGATGGGACTGTATTGGAGTGGTTGCAGGTTCCCTGGGATGCTGTTTCCACTTATTCTCCCTAATAAATGGGTTTTCATGCTAAACTAAGACAATTATGGTTTTCCTAATTTTTTTTTTTTAAGACAGAAGTAGAATAAAAGAGAAAAAAGGAAGAAAGAGAAAGAGGGAGAGAGAACGAGAATCTTGCTCTATTGCTCAGGATTTCATTTAAATCTGTGAAATGCTTATGCAAACTAAAGTAATTTATTTCCTATTATGTGATCACTTTTAGAATAGGTATGATATAATATTGAAAAAAATATATGTTTTGTGGATATGGGGTGGTAGGTTCTGTAAATA